>JAJLRB010000106.1:0-51387 GCA_020976825.1 Odocoileus hemionus
CAAAGAGTCAAACACGACTGAGCCTGAACTGAACTAAAATTATGTAAGTGGTCAGTTTAGTGAACCCTCCTGAAACTAAATGGGGATAAGAACTCAGCCAAAGCCCTATCACTTAACACATCATTTGCATTCATTTCAAATTAAAAACAGAATAAATAAAACAGAATAAATTGAGTCAAAGAAATTTAAACATACCTTTCAAAACAAATTAAAAAAAGTACACAAACATATAAATAGTCCCTCTTTTTACTTCTCACTGTCATTACCATACCTCACCATTAATAATTGCTTTCTGTATATTCTTCCAGACTTTCCTTAGTTTACAAAAGAATACTACATATCTTTTAGAAAATTAATAACACTATACATATTATTTATAAATTTTTTTGCTACAGTGACCAAAAAGAATGCATGAATCAATGGCAGGAAAAATTGTGTTAAAGCCTGAATTGATGTCAGTAATATAAGGATCAGTGAAAAACACACATTGCAGACCTTATTTTATAAAACCAGAGAAGAATAACCCCTCTCTCTTTTACTAGCACCCATTCCCAGCCCAAAATGTGTAAAGAAATAGATTACATATTTTAACTGGATTAAAAACATGAAGATGGCTTCATGTTGTTGTTCTCCTGAAAGCTATTCAAAGGTTTGTTTTTGTTTTTTGGGTAGCAAATAATTCAAACCTTTGAAACAGTCTAATTAATCCTAAAGCTCAATCTCTATTTAAATACACACGTTTTCCCACAATGCTCACCACTCAGAAGATCCTTCAGGTGATCAAGTTCCTCTTCGTAAGATTGACCTCCATGGCTTCTAACACAGTATCCAGGTTACTTACATGAACCTTTCCTCCTTGAAAACATGAAAGGAAAGGAGAAAGGAAGAAAAATGGAATGATTCTAAAATATTTTTAAAAATTCATAAATATTTTACTATTTAAACTAACAGATATTATGGTTTCCCCCATTCAGGTTTATTGAGATATATTAATATTTGACACACATCATTGTACAAGTTTAAGGTGTACAACATAATGATTTGACATATCTATATACTGCAAAGTGATTACCAAAATAGGATAGTTAATGAATTTACATTTCTCATAGTTATAATTTTGAGGTAAAACTTTTGTTAAGATTTATAACCATTATTAACTTTCAAAAATACTATACAGTATTAACAATATTGTTAATAACAGTCATTGTGCTGTACATTACATCTCTAGGACTTATTCACCTTCCAACTGAAATTTGTATCCTTGATCACCTTCACCTACTGCCCTCCCCACCCCCAAACCTCTGGAAACACCAATTTTCTATTTCTATGAGTTTCAGTTTTTTTAAGATACCATGTGTAAGTGAGATCACAAAATGTCCATCTTTTCTCTCTGACTTATTTACTTATACCCTCTATTTATAGGTTTGCAGATGGTAGGTTTCTTTGTATTTAATGGCTGAATAATATTCCATTGTGTGTACACACACACACACACACACACCCTGCATTTTCATTTCATTATTCATTCAGCCATCATACCATGTCATGGTTTATGGTAAATAAGCGCAATAAACACAAGACGGCAGATATCTCTTTGAGACAGTAACAGTATTACTGCTACATGAATATACACTGATAAAAGAGAATGACATCATAACCTAGGTATAACTGCTAATATTTCCAAGCAAAGAACAAAAACTACAATAGATTTTTCCAGCTCTTTACAAGCAAGTTAAATTTAAAGAGTTTAAAGTAAGATTAGTATTTCTCTCCTCAAACCTTAAGCACACCTGCTCAGGAAAATGCTAGGTGGGATAGGAGTTAAGCAACTATAATGAGAGAGCACTAATCAGTACTCTTCACAAAGAAGTAGAGATTAGCATTAGCATTAGAGAGTAGCATTTTCCCCCTTCAGTGCTTACTCTCAGATTCTTTTTCTCTATTTGTCGTCACATTTGGAATAAATGGCAAAATTTTTTCCCTCTCTCCCTCTTGCCTTCCTGACTACTCCATTTCTACTCCCTCCCTCCCTTCCTTTCCTTCATCTTTTTTTCATTTTCTTTTCATTTGTTTATATAAATTTTTTTTTTCCAGAAAAATTAGGAAAAATGCACTCTAATCACCTCGAGAACTTCCTTCTAAGATAAAGTAAAGGTTTTTACCAGGAAAAAACACAGATGTAAGTAAGCAAAACAGTAAGCAAAATAATGTTGTTATTAGTTTCTTGATTTGTTTTATTTAACAATTGAGGAGGATAGTTCATCTATGCACTTACCTTCGTTTGGCTTTACTTTGTTACTCCGCACCTTCCTTTCTGCAATTCTTTTTGAAAATAAACCTTTCCCATGAGCTGTAAGAAAGTACAATTTCAGATCTCTTGGAAAATTGAGACGATAAAAATTCACTGAAAATTATAAAATTTGTATAATAGAAAAAGTAACATTTTAATGATGTGCTTTATCAAGAATTTAGTCTAATTTATAGCCACAAAATATTGACATTTAAGATATAAATATCTTTCACGAGTTAGCAAACTTATCTATTACTTGTATTAGAGACATTTATTAGCTTAACTCTCCTACAGTGCAATTCTACAAAATACATAAAAATATTTTTGCTTTATTCTACTGATGTTCTATTCCTTTCTTTTTTATTATTTTCATTGTTCATATTGCTAACCTAATGCTGACCTGAGGACAGTATTAGTCACTTAGAGATGACTCAAGTTGTGTTTGAGGAGATAATGATGAAATTTATTCTCAAGTCAAAAGTGCCTTTCTATTGATTATGGCATTTTGGGGCAAAACTGTACTATTAAACAATTAGGAGCTACTCACGCTGACCCATAAGGTCAAGTTCCCTGGGAGGCATGGTACATTCTCGTGGCTTACCATCAATGGGCAGTGTTTTCATCAGTTGCTCAAGCTCCTTATCTGTAACCAATTCCCATGTCTTTTAGAACATTTTGTAGGTTATTGAATCAATTTTTCTCCTTTGAAAAGATGGAATATTCATAGGTAAAACATTAAGGGCCAAAGCTAATTATTTTAAATCATCTACAAGTATACTTGTGCTACAGAATGATGATTTCCTAATAAAAAGTCAAATCAGAGCTTCCCTGGTGGCACAATGGTAAGAACCACATGCCAAAAGAAGGGGACATGGGTTCAATCCCTGATCTGGGAAGATTCCACAAGCTTCAGCAACTAAGCCTGGTGCCACAACTACTGAGCCTGTGCTCTAAGCCCGTGAGCCCACAACTGCTGAAGCAACACATTTCCTAGAGCCTGTACCCCTGCAACAAGAGCAGTCACCACAATAAGAAACTTGTGCACCTCAATGAAGAGTACCTCCGCTCACAGCAACTAGAGAAACCCATGCAAAGCAAGGAAGACCCAGCGCAGCCGAAAATAAATAAATAGATAAATAAAAAAATTTTTAAACAAACTAGTCATTTAAAAAAGGTCAAATCAAAAATAGATTTTGTTCCTTAATAAATGGGGTCACTCCTTACTTAGAAAACACCACATAGTAAGAAGCAAATCTGTTTTTTACAATTATCTACAATTAGGCCAAGAGATGGGTTTTACAATAAAATACATAATCATCAGAGTATGACCTATTTTACTTTATTTTGTTAAAACTATGTGATAGCTGTTTGCAATGAACTTATTATGTTTAATGCTTCACTCTGCTTTTAACTCTGTCCATCTAGTTTTTGGAGCATAAATACTCATGAAATACTTTTATTGAATAAAAAAACCCCTCAAATATAAGACTTCTAATGAAGAAATAGTCATTTGTTTTATTTATAAAACCCAGATAATGTTGGGCTTAATCTTTTGGTCAGTAATGAAAAAATTTTTATCAAAATGAACACTGAAAATATGTTAATTATAAGTCACATATATTATATTGGGAAACTACTATTAAATTTTTATCATAAACCATGATTTAGTATAAGCCATTTATAATAAATTCCTACCTGTAAAATTTTTTACTTCATCCTTCAAGGTTTTAAGGACACTTTATTATCAACTGTAAGACAAAAAACATAAAAATGAATCTCATAAAATGATTTAAACATAACATAAGAACCTCTCCCCTCTTCTGATTATAACAACTAGCAATAGCACTTAATAATGTACTGGACATTTTGTTAAGCATTTTAAATGGTCATTCAATAAACATTTATTCAAAATAACAAAGAACATGAATTAGAAAAAATTATAAATATTAAAATTAATGCTTTCCTTCAAAAATGTAAATTTGACTTTCTACCCAAAAAATATCAAATCTTATATTTGATAATGAAAAGATGGGTTTTTTGTAGAGGCCAGCTTTTTTGTTCTCAGAGTTCAAAAGACTCTTCTATTGACCATGCCACCAGTACCTGGAACAGTATATTCCCATCTTATTTAACTTTCTCACCTCCAATCTTGATATCTTTCCTATAAATTCCTTTATTTCTTTCCTTCCTCTGTTAAAGGTACAAAGCTCAAAAGAAATGGTATCTAATACACTTACCACTGACGGCAGGTTTTGTGTCAGATCTTTAAGTTCCCATCAGTGATCTTGATTCCCATTTTTGCCAAGTACAGTTTTCCAGGTTTTTGATGTCAACATTTCCTTAATAGAAAGAGACAGGACTGTGAAGCACTTTTAATGATTCCAGAAAGTTATTTTTAAGGGTTTTTTTTTAAACGCATATACCTTTTGAGAATCTGAGAAAGGCTATGTATCTTACACTCCTACAAAGTGCACATGTACTTTTTTTAAAACGTGTGTTAAATTTAGAGGATTTTCTGAAGCCCTTCCATGGACCTAAATAAGTATTCATGAAACTAAAACTTTTTCTTTTTAAACTAAAACTTAAAAGATCTGATCCCCATTAAAAACTAATTCCTTTTGAATAAAGATTATGTCTTTTAGCATAAAGATCAAAGATTCATTGAATCAAATATATAAAGGAAATTGACAGTGCAAATAATATTAGGATGTTTTCCTTTACCCCAAATTTGGGGAAGAAGATCAAGTAATTAGTATAAAGCAAGATTTGAAAACAATAAATAAAATATTTTTGGACAGTTCACAGGGTTAAAAAAAAGCTCACTACTAGTGGAGTGATCAAGTGGAGTAGGGCTTCCATGGGCACACAAAATTACAACTATTATGGAGCAGGTATTTTTTTAACTTTAAATTTCATATTGGAGTATGGTTCAGGTGTATAGCATAGTGACTCAGTTATACATACACATGTTTCTATTCTTTTTCCAATTTTTTCCCATTTTTAAATTGTTACGTAATACTGACAGAGTGCCTTGTGCTATACGTAGGGCCTTGTTGGTTACATTTTAAACATAGCATTGTGTACATGTCAAGCCCACATTTCCTAACTAACCCTACCTTTCCACCCTTCCCCTCTGGTAACCATAAATTTGTTCTCTAACTCTGTGAGTCATTGTGGACAACTATTAATGAAAAATTGGAAGATTAGCAGAAAAGACGTTCTACAATTACAGATATAAAGAAGGAACTCACAATAAGATGGGTAGGAGGGCAAGATGTATAAAGTTAAGATTCATACTCTTGAATGGAAGATCCACAACGGATGATGAATACAATTGTAGAGGTTCTCCCCAAGCCGTGAGGGTTTCTGGCCCCTGAAACTAAGAGCTAATTCATTGAAAAACAACAAGTTTGTATATCATTAGTCAATACATCAAGAATAAAAGAGAAGGCCCAAACCAATAAAATCAGAAATGATAAAGGAGAAGTTATAACAGATAGCAGAAAAATACAAAAGATAAATAAGAAATTACTACAAATATTTTACACACCAATAAAATAAACAATCTAGAAGAGATGGATAAACCCTGGGAAACATACATTTTAAAAGCCATAAGCCGGGTGGGCCATAGTCCATGGGGTTGCAAAGAGTCAGACACAACTGAGCGACTAAGCACAAAGCACATGACAACCCACAGATAACATCATCCCCAATAGTGAAAGCTGAAAGCTAAGATTGGGTACAAGACAAGAATGACCACTCCCCAACCACTTTTATTGAACAAAAGCATTGGAAGTCCTAGTCACTGTAATCAGACACAAAAAGAAAATAGAAGAAATCTAATTGGAAAGGAAGAAGTAAAAGTCACTGCTTGCAAAAGACAGTACTATACATAGAAAATTCCAGTGACATCACCAAAAAAATACCAGAACTCATCAATGAATTCTGTAAAGTTACAGTATACAAATTAATCTACAGAAATCTATTGAGTTTCTATATGCAAAAAACAGAGATCAAAAGAGAAATTAAGAAAGTAATTCCCATTTACCACTGCGTCAAAAGGAATAAAATACCTACAAATAAATCTAACTAAAGAGGTAAAAGACTTACATTTGGAAAACTATGAGACACTGATCAAAGAAATTGAACATGCATAAATAGATGGGACAGTTTATCCGTGTTCGTGGACTGGAAGAGTCAATGTTGTCAAATGGTTATATTACCCAATCAATCTATAGATTCAATGCAATCCCTATCAAAATACCAAGGACACATATCAAGGTACATATCAAAAAAAACCAAAAGGACATTTTTTCACAAAACTAAACAAATAATTTTAAAATTTGCATGGAATCACAAAAGATGGGCAAGTCAAAACAATTTTGAGGAAGAAGGATAAAGCGGGAGGGAAATCACACTTCCTTTTTCAGAGTATACTACAAAGCACAGTAATCAAAATAATAAGGTTACGGCACAATAATGGATTCATAAATCAGGGGGACAGAATAGAGAACCCAGAAATGAACTCTCACTTAAAATTGACTGAGTAATCTATGACAAATGGGGGAAAAATAAAATGGGAACAATACAATTTCTTAATAGATGGTGTTGGGAAAACATGCAAAAGAAAAAACGGGACTACTGTTTCACACTATGTACAAAAATAAATTCAAAATGGATTAAAGGTTTAAAAATGTAAGCACTGAAACCCTAAAATTTCTAGAAGAAAACACAGGCAATAACTCTTTAACATAAAGTTTCAACAGTATCTTTCGGATCTGCCCTCTTAAAATAAGGGAGACAAAAATATAAGCAAAAAGGGGGAAAAAATAAGCAAAAATAAACAAAAAGGGACTATATTAAACAAAAGGCTTTTGCACAGCAAAGAAAAAAATATCAACAAAATGAAAGGCCATCTACTAAGTGGGAGATGATATTTGCAAACAAATATCCAATAAGGAGTTCATATCCCAATACCCCAAAGAACTCAAACAACCAACACTAAAAAAAAAATCCAATTAAAAAAACTGAACAAGACTCTGAAGCAGACTTTTTGTAATCAAGACACACAGATTGCCAACATGATATGAAACATGCTCAATATTACTAATCAACAGGGGAAAAGTAAACAAAACCACAATGCTATCACCTTACACCCCTGGAAAGCCTATTAAACAAAGAGACAAATAACAATGTTGGAGAGAAAGTAGAGAAAAGTGGACTCTTGTACACTGTTGGCACAATATAAATTTGTGCAGCCACTGTGGAAAACAGTATGGAGGGGCCTCAAAAATAAAAATAGAACTATCATATGCTCTTGCTAAATTTTAACTCTTGGGGAAATTTTTCCAAAGAAAATGAAAACACACTTAAAAAAGATGAATGCACCCCCATATTCATTGCAGTATTATTTACAAATTTACAAAACCAAGATATAGATAATCCCCCATCGGTGATTCTGGGTCGTGAACATCTTTTTGTACAGTTCTTCTGTGTATTCTTGCTACCTCTTCTTAATATCTTCTGCTTCTGTTAGGTCCATACCATTTCTAAACCTTTATTGAGCCCATCTTTGCATGAAATATTCCCTTGGTATCTCTAATTTTCTTGAAGAAATCTCTATCTCCTATTCTATTGTTTTCCTCTATTCTTTACACTGATCCCTGAGGAAGGTTTTCTTATCTCCCCTTGCTAATCTTTGGAACTCTGCATTCAAATGGTATATCTTTCCTCTTCTCCTTTGCTTTTACCTTCCCTTCTTTTCAAAGCTATTTGTAAGGCCTCCTCAACAGCCATTTTGTTTTTTTGCATTTCTTTTTCTTGCGGATAGTCTTGATCCCTGTCTCCTGTACAATTTTCACGAACCTTCGTCAAATTTTTGGTTAACATTTTTATTACAAAAGCTTTGAATTCTTTATCTAGTAAATTTTTATGTCTGTTTCATTATTTTTCGGGAAATTTTTCCCTCTTGCTCTTTCAAATGAGACCATTTTCTTCTGTCTTGTTATTTTGCTTAACTTTCTCTATGTCTATGTATTTGGGTGAAACAGTTGTCTGTTGAGGCTGTCCTTATGTGGGAGTGTCCCTATACAGACTGCATGTTCCCAACACATTTGGTAGGAAACTGGATTTGACATGGATGCAAAGTCAGGTCTTTCCTCAGGGTGTACTGGCAGTTTATCACCTTGATGGGGGGAATCATGGAGATGGAATAGGTAGAACTGGAGCTAGGTGTGAGGTGAGACTTCCTCCCTACTCAGTGGTCCTTCATAGCCCTTATTGGGATTGAAGTCTGATCCCAAAATGCTGGAGCAAAAAGCCCTGAGGTTGGTTCTGTTCCCTCTAAGTGAATGCTTTTACTTCTCCCAGTACGGAACCCTTGTGGCATAAGGGGGTACTGCTGAAGCAAAGGGTCCTTGCGTGCTCCAATCATGTCCGCTGCAGACAGAGATCGGGTTTTTTCTCAGTGAGCTGCGTATGTGGGAGCCGACAGTTGTTTCCTTTGTTTCTGTTCAGACACAACCTGTGTACAAGTCCCCTTTGCCCTCTCAGCTGACCACTGCCCGTCTCCACTCCCCCTGCCTTTTGTGGGTGAAACCACAGGGTAGGCAGGCTCATATGGACCTTAGCATATATTAGGGTGTGACTATGGTAAGCAACCTACCATCAAGCTCTAACTGCCTCAGATGTGCTGTTTGAGTAAGTGCCAACAAGGGTCGCTGCCAACCAACCCAGGCTCTACCCTAGGCCCCCGGTCACCACTGTGTGACACAGCCAAGTTTTCTCCCCAGCATGGAAAGCCCTAGATCCTGTGCCATCTGCAACAGGACTAGGCAGGATTGAAGTGTTCACCGGTTCAGCTGTTGTGAACCCCAAAGGAAAACCCAGCAACCACTAGAGTAGTTCCTCTAACTGCCCTTTTCCCCCTGACTAGAGGCAAGGCATTGTGGTGTGTTTTGCTCCTCATGAGCAGAGTCCAGGCTTCCTACACCCCCTTCGTTAGTCCCAGCAGCCCTCCGTCTACCTCCCATTTTTAGGAACCCAGGGCTGGGCACCCGATCTGTGTGTCTTGCCACACACCCACCAAGGAGGGTCTTGGTCCCTGTATTCTCCCTTTTTCCTCTGAGTTCCCTCCCAGGTGCACAGTCCTGAATCTAAATCACTTCTCTCTCTTCTTACCTGATTGCATGTGGGCTTTCTTACAACCATGGCTGTACAAGAGTCTTTCTGCCAGTTTTCAGTTAGCTTTCAGTGAGAATTATTCCACATATAGATTTTTTAAAAATTTTATTGCAATATAATTGATTTGGGGCTTCCCAGGTGGCATTTCCCTGGTGGCTCAGAGAGTAAAGAATCCCCCCTGCAGTGCAGGAGACCTGGTTTGATCCTGGGTTGGAAAATCCCGGGAAAAGGTCATGGCAACCCACTCCAGTATTCTTGCCTGGAGAATCCCCATGGACAGAGGACCCCTGGCAAGCTGCAGTCCATGGGTTGCAAAGAATCAGACATGACGAGCGGCTAAGCACAGGTGGCACTAGTGGTAAAGAACCTCCCTGCCAATGTGAGAAACACAAGAGATGCAGGTTTCAGTCCCCGGGTGGGGAAGATCCCCTGAAGGACGGCATGGTAATCCACTCCAGTATTCTTGCTTGGAGAATCCCATGGGACAGAGGAGACTGGCAGATTACAGCCCCATGGGGGTCGCAAAGGGAAATCTGACGTGATTGAAGGTCTTAGCAGCAGCAACAGCAACAGCATGCTTGACTTACAATGTTGTGTTAAGTGTCTGCTATAGCAAAGTTAATAAGCTGTCCTTATACGTATATCCACTGTATTTTTGATGTGTTTTTGGGGGAAGGTGAGTTCCACGTCCTCTTACCTGCCATCTTGATTGAGTCCTCTTATTTTGTTTTTTTCTTTTGTTACAAAACCCGACTCTACATTATTTTCAATAAATAAAGTAAAAATAAAGTAAAGTAAAAAAATTAGTGAAAACTCCAGATAATTAATAAAGATAGATGAACAATCTTAAACCCCAATTGATACAAATATTTGAATAAGTAAATCATTTACAATATTTTAATTTAATAGAGAAATACATAATGTAGATTTCACTGCATTCCCGAGTGCCTCTCTATCAAGGGCAGACAGACTGAAAGCCACAATCACAGAAAACTAATCAATCTAATCACATGGACCACAGCCTTGTTTAACTCAATGAAACTATGAGCCAAGCCGTGTAGGGCCACCGAAGATGGATAGGTCATGGTGGAGAGTTCTGACAAAAATTGGTCCACTGGAGACAGGAATGGCAAGCCACTTCAGTATTCACGCCTTGAGAACCCCATGAACAGTATGAAAAGGCAAAAAGACTATACACTGAAAGATAAACCCCCCAGGACAGTAGGTGCCCAATATCCTACTGGAGATCAGTGGAGAAATAGCTCCAGAAAGGATGAAGAGGCTGAGCCAAAGCAAAAATAATAGCCAGTTGTGGATGAGACTGGTGATGGAAGTAAAGGTCCAATGCTGTTAAAAGAAGCAATTATCGCATAGGAACCTGGAATGTTAGAGTCCAATGAATCACACGATAATTTGGAAGTGTTCAAACAGAAGAATGGCAAAGAAGGGAATGTAGACATTTCCAGTAATCAGTGAACTAAATTGAGACCTTAGGGAATGGGTCCAATGTATAATTCAGATGGACCATGTTTCATCTACTTCGGTGGGCAACAATCCTTTAGAAGAGACATGCAGTAGCCCATCATAGTCAACAAAAAATCCTGAAATGCAGTACTTGGATGCAATCTACAAAAATGACAGTAATGATCTCTGTTCATTTCCAAGGCAAACCATTCAATATCACATTGGTAATCCAAGTCTATGCCCTGACCAGTAATGCTTGAAGAAGCTGAAGTTTGAATGGTTCTATTAAGACCTATAAGACCTTCTAGAACTATCACCAAAAAAGATGTCCTTTTCATTATAGGGGACTGGAATGCAAAGTAGGAAGTCAAGAAACACCTGGAGTAACAGAGCAAATTTGACCTTGGAGTACAGAATGAAGCAGGGCAAAGGCTAATAGAGTTTTGCCAAGAGAATGCACGGTCATAGCAAACACCCTCTTCCAACAAACACAAGAGAAGACTCTACACATGGACATCACCAGATGGTCAACACCGAAATCAGATTGATTATATTCTTTGCACCAAAGATGGAGAAGCTCTATACAGTCAGCAAAAACAAGACCGGGAGCTGACTGTGGCTCAGATCATAAACTCCTTATTGCAAATTCAGACTTAAACTGAAGAGAGTAGGGAAAACCACTAGACCATTCAGGTATGACCTAAATCAAATCCCTTATGATTATACAGTGGAAGTGAGAAATAGATTTAAGGGACTAGATCTGATAGAAGAGTGCCTGATGAACTATGGATGGAGGTTCTATGACATTGTACAGGAGACAGGGATCAAGACCATCCCCAAGAAAAAGAAATGCAAAAAGCAAAATGGCTGTCTGAGGAGGCCTTACAAATAGCTGTGAAAGAAGAGAAGTGAAAAAGCAAAGGAGAAAAGGAAAGATATTCCCATTTGAATGCAGAGTTCCAAAGAATAGCAAGGAGAGATAAGAAAGCCTTCCTCAGTGATCAATGCAAAGAAATAGAGGAAAACAACAGAATGGGAAAGACTAGAGATCTTCTCTTCAAGAAAATTAGAGATACCAAGGGAACATTTCATGCAAAGATGGGCTCAATAAAGGACAGAAATGGTATGGACCTAACAGAAGCAGAAGATATTAAGAAGAGGTGGCAAGAATACACAGAAGAACTGTACAAAAAAGATCTTCATGACCCAGATAATCATGATGGTGTGATCACTCACCTAGAGCCAGACATCCTGGAATGTGAAGTCAAGTGGGCCTTAGGAAGCATCACTATGGAACAAAGCTAGTGAGGTGATGGAATTCCAGTTGAGCTATTTCAAATCCTAAAAGATGATGCTGTGAAAGTGCTGCACTCAATATGCCAGCAAATTTGGAAAACTCAGCAGTGGCCACAGGACTGGAAAAGGTCAGTTTTCATTCCAATCCCAAAGAAAGGCAATGCCAAAGAATGCTCAAACTACTGCACAATTGCACTCATCTCACACGCTAGTAAAGTAATGCTCAAAATTCTCCAAGCCAGGCTTCAGCAATACATGAACCGTGAACTTCCAGATGTTCAAGCTGTTTTAGAAAAGGCAGAGGAACCAGAGATCAAATTGCCAACATCCGCTGGATCATCGAAAAAGCAAGAGAGTTCCAGAAAACATCTACTTCTGCTTTATTGACTATGCCAAAGCCTTTGACTGTGTGGATCACAATAAACTGTGGAAAATTCTGAAAAGAGATGGGAATACCAGACCACCTGACCTGCCTCTTGAGAAACCTGTATGCAGGTCAGGAAGCAACAGTTTAGAACTGGACATGGAACAACAGACTGGTTCCAAATAGGAAAAGGAGTACGTCAAGGCTGTATATTGTCACCCTGCTTATTTTAACTTATATGCAGAGTACATCATGAGAAACGCTGGGCTATGAGGAAGCACAAGCTGGAATCAAGATTTGTTGGGAGAAATATCAATAACCTCAGATATGCAGATGACACCACCCTTATGGCAGAGAAGTGGAAGAGGAACTAAAGAGCCTCTTGATGAAAGTGAAAGAGGAGAGTGAAAAAGTTGGCTTAAAGCTCAACATTCAGAAAACTAAGATCATGGCATCTGGTCCCATCACTTCATGGCAAATAGATGGGGAAACAGTGGAAACAGTGCTGACTTTATTTTTTGGGCTCCAAAATCACTGCAGATGGTGATTGCAGCCATGAAATTAAAAGAGTGCTTACTCCTTGGAAGAAAGTTATGACCAACCTAGACAGCATATTAAAAAGCAGAGACATTACTTTGCCAACAAAGGTCATCTAGTCAAAGGCTATGGTTTTTCCAGTGGTCATGTATGGATGTGAGAGTTGGACTATAAAGAAAGCTGAGTGCACGAAGAATTGATGCTTTTGAACTGTGGTGTTGGAGAAGACTCTTGAGAGTCCCTTGGACTGCAAGGAGATCCAACCAGTCCATCCTAAAGGAAATCAGTCCTGGGTGTTCATTTGGAAGGACCTGATGTTTGAAGCTGAAACTCCAATACTTTGGCCACCTGATGTGAAGAGTTGACTCATTGGAAAAGACCCTGATGCTGGGAAAGATTGAAGGCAGGAGAAGGGGATGACAGAGGATGAGATGGTTGGATGGCATCACTGACTTCAATGGACATGAGTTTGAGTAAACTCCTGGGAGTTGGTGATGGACAGGAAGGCCTGGCGTGCTGCATTCATGGGGTTGCAAAGAGTTCGGACACGACTGAGCGACTGAACTGAACTGAACCCACACCAAAACCCACACTATTTTACGTAATTAAAATGGAAAAGTTAAATATAAAAATAGAAATTTAAAGGCAGCAAGAGACAAAGGGAATCTCCATAAGGCTATCACCTAATTTCTCTGCAGAAACCGGGAGGCCAGAAAGGAGTGACATGCATATTCAAAATGCCGAAAGGGAAAATCCTGTGACCTACAATAGTCTACCCAAAAGATATCACTTAGAATAGAAGGAAGTTAAGAACTTATAAACAAGCAAAAACTAAAAGGGTTTATCAATACTAAGTGAAGTGAAATTGCTCAGTCGTGTCCGAAATCTTTGCGACCCCACGGACTGTAGCCTACCAGGCTTCTCTGTCCCTGGGGTTTCCCAGGGAAGAATACTGGGGTGGGTTGGCCATTTCCTTCTCCCAGTATCAATACTAAGCCTACTCTAAAGATACATAAAAGGCTTTCCTAAGTGGAAAAAGGGAAATATATATGAAGACTGAGGGTTTACCACTTAAATAAATCAGTGGTAGATTTAAAGACAAAAATTATAAAAGCAACTGAAGTTACAATAAATAATTGAGGTGTAAGCACGAAATGCAAAATGTGACTCAAATACATAAAATGGGGAGAGGAGAGTTAAAGATGTAATTTTTTTTAAAGAATGTGTTTGAACCTAAATGATGACCAGTTGTGGCTCAAGGTTTAAAGCCTCTGCCCACATGCCAGAGACCGGGGATCGACCCTGGCCCAGGAAGATCCCCTGGAGAAGGAACTGGCAACCCACTCCAGTAGTTTTGCCTGGAAATCCCATGGACGGGGGAGCCTGGTGGGCTAGAGTCCACAGGGTCGCAAAGAGTCAGACACACTGAGTGACTTCATTTTCACTTTCAATCATACATAGTTATAGGCCCACCATATATAAACCCCATGGCAACCACAAAGGCACACAGCAGACATAAAAAATTAAAATGAAAGGCCACAAGGACACTACTAAAGAAAACCACAAGGACTTCCTTTGGGTGGTTCAGGGGCTAAAACTCCATGCTTACACTACAGAGGACGCGGGTTTGAGCCTTGGTCAGAACTAGATCCCACATGTCATAACTAAGAGTTTGCATGCCTCAGCTAAAGATCTCACTTTCTGCAAAAAAAAATTGAAGATCCTGTTGCCACTACTAAATCTGGTGTGGTCAAATGAATAAATAAATATTAAAAAAAAAAAAGAAACACTAATGAAACCGTGGGCTTTTCAAAAGTATAAAATTTAAAAAAAAGAAAGAATCAAATCACAAAGGATGAAACAATGAAAAAGAAATGAACAGAGAACTACACGACAACCCTGGAAAAACAAGAAACAAATGGTAATAAGTACATAGTTATCAACTTACTTCAAATGTCAATTGACTAATGTTCCTATCAAAAGACTTAGAGGGGTTGATTAGATTAAAAATGCAACCCCATTCTATATGATGCTTACAAGATACTCACTTCAGAGCTAATGACACACAGACTGAATGGGGAGGGATGGAAAAGATATTTCATGCAAATGAAAATGAAAAAAAGAGCCAGGTACAATACTCATATCAGACAATATAGCCTTTAAAAAAAAAAGCCTATAATAAAAGACAAAGAAGGACATCATATAATGATAAAAGGATCAATACAAAAAAGGGATATTATACTTGTTAACATATATATACCCAATACATGAGAACCAAAAAAACATAAAGCAAATCCCAAAGGGGACATAAATGGAGAAATTGACAATAATAAATATAATACTAAGGGATTTTAATGCCCACTTACATCATGGACTGATCCCCCCAGACAGAAAATCAATAAAGAAACAGTGGCCTTAAATGACACATACAAATAACTAAAAGGCACATAAAAAGATATTCAACATCACTATTTCGAAAAATGCAAATCAAAGTCACAGTGAGATCACCTATACCTGTCAGAATGGTTATTATCAAAAAGTCAAACAAATAACATATTGGAAGGACATAAAAGAAAATAAAACACTTGTTCACTGTTATGAGAATAAAAATTGGCATTGACTTTTTAAAAAAAGATATGGAGGTTCCTCAAAAAAAACTGAATATAGAACAAATCAAATACCTAGCAATTCCACTCCTGGGGATACATCTGGAAAAATCTAAAAAGTGTTCATAGCAGCACTATTATAATAGCCAAGAAAATGAAGGTAACCCAAATGTCCATCAATAAGAACAGATAAAAAAATATGTGGTACATATACAATGGGAAAATTCAGCCATAAAAAGAAATAAAATTCTGCCATTTGTACAATGTGAATGGACCTAGAGAATATTATGCTTAGTGAAATAAGGAAAGACAAATACTGTATGAAATCACTTAAGTGAAATCTAGAAAATAAAACAAAATGTATATAGCAAAACAGAAACAGACTCACAATCTAGAAAACAAACTAGTCCAGTATCATGGGGAGAGGGAACGGGGGGAAAGGGGATAATAGGGTTATGGGATTAATAAATACAAACTACTATGTATAAAGTAGATAAGCAACAAGGATACGTTTTTATAGCAAGGGAATTATACCCATTATTTTGTAATGACTTTTAATGAATCTATAACAGTATCCTGAAACTAATATTAAAAATATGCCCAGAAAATAGTTTGAATTGCTAGCAATAGTATAACATTTAACAAATAAAAGAGATCAGTGCCACAACTAACATGGTAATTAAGAGATAATGGTAAAATAAAATTATAGTAAATATTAAATATTTTAGATTTATTATTTCTCACCTACCTGTAGTGGCTTTTACTCCATCCATCACCTCTTTCAGATCAACTTTCCCATTAGCTACAAGAAAAAACTCAATGAAGATAATGTCACAAGTTTCAAAAAACAAACTCAAGACATACATTTGTGGGAAACAATTCCATTAAAAACATTTTAACTAAGACCATTTTTTGAATGCTTGGATCTCATGGAATTAAATGTGACCTTAATTAATACAGGGGTCTCATATTTCAGAATCTGAGTCAGGAAAAGTATAGTTTTCCTAGTGTTTTTGGAAGCCATTATAAGCCAATTTTACATTGAAGATACCATTAGAGTTTGGCCCCGTATTCTGGTAACTTTACTTCATGTACAAAAAATACAGTTTGAGAAGAGATCTCTAACCTACCCAGTATGTTCTAAGATTGCTTCCTGCAGGAGGTATGCATTAACATATTAATGTATTAGTCAGGTACATCAAAAAAACATACAAATAAAAAGGGCTTTACAATGGAGGAGAGATTGAGAGAAGATAAAATCTAGAGGTATGTCTTGTGTGTGAAACTACCATAGTTCAACATGTCTGAAGAGGAAAAAATAAAAGAAGGTATCAAAGAGGCAGATGAAGAGGAAAAAATAAGAGAAGATATCAAAGAGGCAGATACTGAGAAGGCCTCGTGCGTACTACATGAGTATCTTTAAAATTTATTTTAGACGAATTTTGGTAGACAGAGGGATGAACAAAAGAAGGGGGCCTGCTGATTTCTCTCTATATAATTTTTCATGTCCCTTTTAATTTTTGCTTTTTTATAGATGTTTTAAAGAGCTTTGACAGCACCCTCTTGCAATTCTAGGTATGGAGAAAAAAAGATGCTGAGTTGGATGAACTTTAATATAGATCCAAGATTTATTCGACTTTAATATTAGAATCCTTTCCAACCTTTTCTAACATATCAATTAAATTTATTTTTTAAGAGTCAGATGTAAAACATTGCTCACCATCAATTTGTAGGTCTTCTGACAACTTTGCAAGTTCCTCTTCTGTTAGCTCAATTCCAAATCTTTCTAGAATATTGTCCAGGTTATTTATATAACCTTCCCCCCTTATGAAAGAACAATGTAGCAACAGGAAAAAAGTGTATTATACCAAGATTTTCCATAAGCAATATTATTTTTATCTTTATTGACCATGGTGATTTCAACTTAGCTAAAGTTAGACTACATTTCCAAGAATTTCCTTCCCTGTATGGATTTACTTATTAATTTATAAGTTACATTTTTTTTAAAAAAAGACTTTACTTTTTAGAGAAAGTTTCAGGTTTATAACAAAACTTTGAGAGGAAGGTCAGAGATTCCCATATACCCGCTACCCTACATCCCATGCACAGTCTCCTCCATTAACAACATCATTCCCCAGAGTGGTAAATTTTTTTTTAAAATAAGGATAAACCTACACTGACACATCATAATGATCCAAACTCCACATTTACCTTAGGATTCCCTCTTGATGTCAATAAATTCCATTGGGTTTTTACAAAATTATAATAACATATTATATCCATTATTATTATAAAAGAGTATTTTAACCACCCTAAAAATCCTCTGTGTACTTCCTATCATGTCTCCTCCTCCCTCTCTTTCTGGGAAATATTGATCTTTCTAATTGTTTTCCCTGGTTTTGCTTTTCTCAGAATATCATAGAGATTGAGTCATACAGCACATTGCCTTTTCAGATTGACTTCTTTCACTTAGTAATAACACTGAAGATTCCCCCACGCCTTTCACTGTGTAATAACTCATTTCCTTTAGTGCTGAAAAATATTCCATTATCTAGATGTACCTGATGCTTGGAAAGATTAAAGGCGGGAGGAGAAGGGGACGACAGAGGATGAGGTGGTTGGATGGCATCACCGACTCAATGGACATTAATTTGAGTACACTCTGGGAGCTGGTGAGGGACAGGGGGGCCTGAGTGCGCAGTCCATGGGGTCACAAAGAGTCGGACACAACGAGCGACTGAACTTAACTGTAACTTTTAACCACATTTTTACTTATCCATTCATCTCTGAAGTATATTTGGTTGCTTCTAAATCTTGGCAATATGAATAAAGTGGCTTTCATCTCTGTTGTCATCTCTGTTGGATAAATACCAAGGAATGTGATTGCTGGGTTGTTTATGGTAAGATATGTTAGTTTTATAATAAACCACCAAACTGTTTTCCAAAGTGGCTGTACCTTTTTTGCATTCCTACCAGCAGTGTTTGAGAATTCCTGCTTCTCCCACATCCTTGCCAGTATTTTCATTTTGCCAGGACTGTATGGTTTTGAGGAAAGGTGGCCATGGAAAAACTTGCATATTTCGGAAGCAAAAGTGAACAGCAGCCACTGCATTCTGAAAGGCCCATCTAGAGGGCCAGGCACCACCACAGCTTGCCATTTTGTCTTTGTCAATCTACAGGTTTGTTCACCTTTGTTGGCCTGAAGCAGCTGGGCTTGCAGCCCCTCCCAGTTCCTGCTAAATCTCCTCCTTTTGCTTCCTGATCCTGGGGCAGCCATACGTGCAGTTTCATGGCAAAGGGTGCAAGTTTCTTTTGTAAAAACTGTTGCTGGAGTTGGAATTGGGAAAAGATCGATAGGGACCCCAGTCTGCCTCTGTGGATTCGTTTATCCGCACTCTTATCCACTTTTTGTCCATTTTTCCTCCCAATTTCTGGTTTTTGCTGATCTCCAGGGACTTTAAACCTGACACTACACACAGAGGGAGCAACCTTTACAACCTTCTAATGAATTAATTTCTCCTGAAGCCAGCCATAAAAGGCTGAAAGAAGTTATGCTTTTCCCTTTAATGTGAAAACAGCAACCCAAGTCTTCAAAGAACATGAAAAATCAAAGAAACACAACACCACTAAAGGAACACAATAAATTTTCAGTAGCCATCCTAAAGAAATGAACATCTCTGATCTACCCAATAAGATTTCAAAATAGTTGATTTAAGGAAGCTTAGTAAGCTATAAGAAAACACAGAAAGATAATCAATGATATCAGGAAAATAATACAAAAGCAAAAACAAGAGGTTTAATAGTGATAGATATTATGAAAAAGAACCAAACAAAAATCGGGACCTGGAGAACACAATGAACAAAATGAAAAAATGTTATAGATCAGCAAAGCCTGATCAAGCAGAAGAGAGAACCTATGAAGTTTTAATAAGAAATAGGTCATTTGAAATTATCCAGTTAAGGAGAAAAAAGAATAAAAAGAATGAAGAAAGCCTACATGACCTATGAGATACCACTAAAAAAGACAATCTGTGAAAATACTGGAGCCCCATAAGTAGAGAGGGAAAAGGGGTAGAAAGGCATTTCAAGAAATGAAGACTGAAGGTCCCAAATCTGGGAGAGATTTGGACATTCAATTTTATTCATGAACCCCCATCCCCTCCAATTTCTAAACCAAATCAATATTCTCAAGATGTAATGAAAAACTGTCTAAAATCAAAGACAGAGAAACCTAGGAATAGAAATATAGCATGTGACTATATTTGACAGTATTGGATAGATGATAACATAAAATTGCTAAGAGAGTAGATCTTAAAAGTTCTCACCAGGGCTTCCCCCAGGGCCAGTTTTAAGAATCCACCTGCCAATTCAGGGATGCAGATTTTGATCTTGGATCAGGAACATTTCACATGCCATGAGGCAACTAAGCCCATGCACCACAACTGCTGAAGCCCACACTCCACAGCAAGAGAAGTCACCACAATGAGAAGCCCACATATAGCAATTAGAAAGTAGTCCCCAAATCGCTGCAACTAGAAAACCCCACATGCAGCAACAAAGACCCAGCACAGGCAAAATAAATAAATAAAAAATTTTAACAATTTAAAAAAAAGTTCTCCAAAAAAATTTATGTGGGGTGAGGGGATTTGGAAATAGAAAATGTAAAATTTTTACATGCCAAAAAAAAAATTCAGCAAAGTTGAAAAAGAAAAAATACCCTTTTTGCCAATTGCTAGGAAAAAAAAAACGACTGAGCACCTTGATTTCCTCTTGCTGTAACAAAAAGTAAATAAAGGGGATGGCTTCACTGGTTGAAGTGATGGACCTGACCTCAAGGGAAACAGGCTTACTCTAAACTGAGGGGATATAGATAATGCGGCAGAATCAAAACCCTGTGATTAAGTTAATTAAAAAACAACAACCCAATACAAAAAGGGGCCCTTTGGTTTTTCAAAAAATATTTAGGATCACCCACCGGGCAAGGAAGGGAGCACCCAGGAGTTTTGTGGGGGAAAAAAGAAATAGAAAGGAGGAAGAAAAAGAACAAAACCAGTTACAATCACATGATAGGTATTAAAGATTGCACAAAAATGAAGTTTTCTATATTATTGATAAAAAAAAAATTTGCGACATTTTATAAATATTTTCCTTTTACTCTCCCCCCGTTCCCCACCATCTACAAAAGATTTGCTAAAGTAGTTGTCTTATATATATTGTTTTAAGTTAAGAAGTCAAGAGGAATGTATTTCAACAAACAAAATGAAAAACCTAGAGATGGATGAAAGACCAAAAAATTTTTTGTAAGTTTTTCAGAAAAGGGGGGTTAGCAGAATTTTGTTTATATGAGAAAGGGTTTTTTAAAAAATTTTAAAAAGAATAAAGGATGATAGTTTTTTTATCCAATCTAGTATCTTAGTAAAATTATACCCCAAAGAATTTCCTTCCCTAATAGTTATAGGGTAAAAGAAAATTCTGCAAAAATTTTTGGGGAGCAAAATGAAGCACTTTTATTACACTCTAAAGGTCATGTGGGGCCCGGTGCCATACAGCTCAGATTTTGCTGTTGATCCCGCTCACTTTTTGGGCAATTGGAAGGGGGGCCACGATATTCTGGCTTTTGCCCCTCTCCTTAAAATTTTTCTATCTTGGGCAGGGATATGTGTTTTTCTCCATGGAGAAGGAACGGTTCTTTCACGGGCATTCAATCTTAGTGGTGGAAAATAGGATAACAAATAGATTTCATTTTTTCCTAGAGGGTTTTTGTTTGATTTTGTTTCTCCCCAACTCTTTTTAACTAATTTTTCTTTCTGAATGCTGGCCTTGCTGACATGGGGATTTTTAGGACTTCGGGGGCCCACCACAAAGCAGAGACAAAAGTTTTTATAGACTTCACCACTCCACAATTTTAAAAACATAATTTTTATAATAAATGCAATCCAGTCACTCACAGTGATTCTGCTTTCTTAACAACCAACTAATCAATCACCCTAAATTCTATAAAATAAAAAAAGAAAATGCATTTATGTTTTTTTTATAATTTTCTTTCAAAAAATCAAAACTACTAACTTGTCCAAGCGAAAAAAATAAATAAAATATTTAAATATTGTCTTAGTAATAAGCCTGCATAACAAAATAATATTAAGTAAGTGGGACTGCTGATAACCAACCTAATACCTTGTGTGTTGTGGGGGGGGGCGGTGAGGAGAGCATGTACAAAGCCAAAAAAAAAAAAAAAAAAAGCAAGAGTAATGTGGAACTTCATGCAAGATAAAATACATGCTGTTATCAGCTAAAATGTGAACAGACCAATAAAATATTAAATAAGGGAATTATATCAAAGCGAGGAGCTAGGATTCATAATTTGAATGGTATAAAATTGGGGAGTGTCAGCCAAATAATTTTTAATTGGACTTCTTACTCACCTTGGAGAGACTTTACACCCTTCAGCAATCTACTGAGATGAATTTTTCCAGCAGCTATAGAAAAGCCATAATTCATGTAATGATAAAACTAACATGAAATCACAAAACTTGTATGAACTAAATAATTTCAGAAATAACATTTTTAATGATTTGTCTCTAATTTTTATGCTATTTTATCTAATACAAAGAAGTTAGAGAGTAGAGATTTTCTCGTGACAACCTTTCTATCCAAATACTGAAGGAGTCTACTCACTGAAGCATGAGCATAGCTTTCCTTCCTTTTCGGTTTCTGCTTCCTATCTTCTTCTCGCTCTCTCTCTCTTTTTTTTTTTTTTTTTTTTTACCACTTACTCCTGTTTTTCTCTTTCTTTTCCCTTCTTATCATATAAGCAAATTAGTGCTTGAGGGGGTAACAACATGACTAACTGCTAAGGTCAACCTTGTGTGAAGGGTTACTTAATTTCCAATATAAATTCTAAACAATAATGACAAGGTTGCTGTATTACTTAGAACTCAAATTTCTTGAATTTTTTTTTCTTTTGCACTTTTAAAGAAAATAAACAGAAAGAAAATGGAGGTGGAGATTTTCACACAGACCTCCAAAGACACTCATAAATGTATGCGATTTAGAGGCCTCTGCAACACCTCTATGATGTGTCACCATCAGTGTTGTCAGGTGTTTGTGCAGCAGCTTTTCTTGTTTTCCTTATCTCGAGAGCTCAATCCCCAGGTTTTCCCAGGATTCTTTTCAGGTCACGAGACTCAACCTTCTTCCTGTAGAAAAGAGGGGAATGGTAGGAATGAACTTCAGGTATCATGGTAGTTGCCTAATGTCATAAATATCTTTACATAGGGGTAAATGAGATGTCAAATTTTAAGATGAAGAGTTAAGGATAAAAAGAGTGTATATCTTAACATAGAATCATTTGGGTATATCGTTGGCAGCGCCTTTATAAAATGCTCATTGATATTAAGTACAAATTAATGAGTCGCCGTTTTCTATAAATTGGTAACTCAGACAACTTTTCAGGAAATAAAACTCGTGATCACAGCAAATTAAGACAAAACTTATTAGATTTTTGTAGAATATATAATCTATACTTCAAAAATGAGTTTGTAATTGTTACGGTGAAATTTGCTTGCTGATTTTGGTGGAATACATTATCTTGATTATTTCAAAGTTTTTACTGTGCCATTTTCTATAGTATTTCTAAGATTATGCCTATTTAAAGTGGTTAGTTTGAAGTAAAGGCATATTTTTGGCATAAACCAATCAAGTGTAGTTCCAACTATTGCATATATAGACTTGCGTGGAAGTCGTTAGTTTGCTCAGTTGTGTCTGACTCTCTGTGACACCATGGACTGTAACCCACCAGGCTCCTATCTGTCCATGGAATGTCTTCAGTTTAAGGACATACAAGAGTAGGTAACCATTCCCTTTCCAGGAGGATTCTTCCCAGTCCAGAGGATTTGAACTGGGTCTTCTGAGATTTGCAAGCAGATTCTTTATCATCTAAGCCACCAAGATAGCCCATTGGCTTAGATAGCATGTACGATTATTTCATAGTAAACATTAGAAAAGAAATACCACTGAAAATAACAAAATTTAATACCAAAGACTTAAAATGTCATAGATTTACAACAATTCTCTAACTTTACCTTTAAAATTTTTTCACTTTATTCATCAATGTTTCTAGAGAAAGATATCTTCTTATCAACTGTAGGAGAATGATCCAAAGTCACACTGAGATTAAAAAGGACTCATAAAATATTGTGTGTAAACTGTAATGGGAAATCGTAAGTTCTCATTTTGTTTTGGGCCATGGCACTATCCTAAGTCGTTAGAAATGTATATTTACTGAATAATATATTTCTATGCTACTATTTTACCTAATTTTTGTCGCCTTCATGAGGACTAGAAAGAAAATCTCAACATAAAAGTCATATCGCAGAATAACATGAATTTTACTTTTATAAGTTCCGTAATATTTCAAAACCCATATATATTTAGTGATGGGGAAATTCAGAAGTACCATTATCTAAAGAGCCTGCCTTTATATATTTCCAAATGTGGAAGATTGTCTTGTTAATGACTACAATAATTGGGGAGAGAACATTAAAGACATACAGAGTGCAATGTTTTCATGCTGATTTTGGTATAATGCTTGCTTACATGCTGTATCCACATTTACAGCTTCTTGATTGCTGTCAGGATAGATTACCATTCCTAAGGTTTCTTTCCCCTAAGACATTTTTTGCCAACAGTGTTTATGACTAAACTCTCCCAGTATTAAGCCATAGTACCCGAAAACTTGTCTTACCATCAACAGGGAGATTCTGAGTCAGATCCTTAAGCTCCTCATCTGTAAGCCTGATTCCCATATTGTCCAGTATAGTACTCAAGCTGTTGACACTGACTTTCTTACACTAAGGAAAGAGACAGTCCCTGAAGACTGAAGAAAATTACATAACTCCCCAAACTTAAATCTTTTGGAGACATTCCATACCATATTGTGAATTTCATGAACACTATATGTTAGTGCTCAAAATGATGGCATTATAATTTCAGGGAGGTCATATATTCTTTAAAGCCTACTCACAGACTCCCTTTGTATATGTGGGCATGCATGCTCAGTTGCTTCAGTTGTGTCTGATTCTTTGCGACCCCATGGACTATAGCCTGCATGCTCCTCTGTCCATGGGATTCTCCAGGCAAAAATACTGGAGTGGGTTGCCGTTGCCCTCCTACATCAGGGGGATCTTCCCAACCCAGGGATGGAACTCAAGTTTCTCCTGCATTGGGAGGTATATTCTTTACCACTACTGCCACACTGGGGGGCATCCTCCCCTTTCATATCTACTAGGGTTAAGAATGCTTATTTTAAAATGTGGGGGGGGAACGAAAAAAAAAAACTCTAACAATTTTGGTTAAAGAGACTGAAGGACTTTTATGCCTATAATGCAAAATCGACTATGGAATTAGAATTAGGGTTACTACCTTGAGACTTGTCTTGGGGACCATCCCATATAATACAAAGTTTCAAATAGCATTGAATAAATGCTAAGAGAATTCTAGCTCTGGAGGCAAACATTCTTAACCTCTGAAACACCATGATTTGATGATTCAGCTCTTAGTTTAGTTTTTTTTTACTGTGGCTGATTAAAATCCCTGTGATATACCATTAATCTTTCTGCTATTTTTTCTCATGCAAAATGTGGAATTTGATATTTCTTTTCTTGAAAAGTTTGGGAAAATCTCCGAAAAGTGGAAGACTTTGTAGATATAAAGTAGAAGATCAGCTGCTAAACTGAAGCTAGATCTTCAAATGGGAGCATAAATTTGCAATCAGTATATATGAGAGATGGAAGCCCTCACTAATTTAATATCTTGGAAACTATTAATTTATGAGGATCCCCTATTTGTCTTCATTCTCATTATGCTTCTCAATTGCCTTTAAGAGACTTCACAGCTTCTAGCAATCTGTTTTGAAAAACCTTGTTATCATCTGTAAGAAAAGGCAGAATTTAAGTCACAGAGAAAAGTGCATAATCACTAGAATACTCTCAGGGAAAACTGGCTTTTCAGGATTTTTAGTTTAAAAAAAATTTCTATTATAAAAAAATTTTAGAGGAAAACTGGGGATGTTTAGCACAACAGGCACTCTACAATGCGCACATCCCTTCTCCCCAAGCCCGCCTTTATTCACGTGTAAACTATCAACCTTTTCTTCCATCCACAAATGCTAGATTAATCACTTTTTTTTCTCTTGATGATGATTCATCAAAATACAGATGTTGTTTCCCATGAGTCATCATAATTAGGATGTTGCTTTCCAATCTAAAAGTAAAATTGCATGTATAGGGATTCACTTCAGGTATAAATGGACACTAAAATATTTTTTTGAGATTGACTTTTCTATTTTCTGAAGCTTAGGAAACAGAAGGATTTTAGAGGGTCTCACAGATAGAGGAGCTAAAAGCTCTTTTTGTTATACTGTTATTTGTAATGTTTACCATCAAATGACAGAATTTTCGCCAATTCCTTGTATTCTCTGTTTCTGAGCTCAATCCCCATGTTTTCCAGGACAGTTTTCACATCATTGATATCAACTTTTCCTCCTTAATAAAAAATATTAAAATAACGGCACACATGGGATATAAGTCAATCAAAACGATTGCAAATAATGAAACTAATTTATGATGCCAGTACAGTATGAGTATGGGCTGGGGGGGAGTAACAGTCACTGAGCTCTGACCAAGTACTCAGAGATAACGTTACTCACAGAAAACACAAGTTTGTTCTCTAAGGCTGATACAAGCGGGCACTCTTAATGGTGGCCATGAAAACGTGCCTTTAGGACTTCCAACTACAGAGAACATAATTGACCAAGGGCCCCAGCTGCTGCTTTGGAATTCATCCCTGTCTTTGTACTAAGGCCATGTCTCCAACAGGTTTCTCTTTAACCAGTGATTGAATGCTGCACTCAGGGAGGCCTATTCCGGGGGATAGGGGAAACGGCTGACTTTGGCCACAGGATTCCTTGAAGACTTTGCCAGACTTTCCTTAGATTGCATGGCAACATAGGATACTTCCACTCACTTTTTCTTCCTTCCTCTCTTTTGTTGTCACATTTGCATTACAGTCTGAGAGCCTCTAGGCTTTTTAGGTTACCTCCCTATTTCTCTTACATAGGCTTTCCGTCTAATAATGTCCTTGAATGTTTAATTCTGCCTTGGCTTTTGCTTTCTTGGGGGGGGGGGCCTGTACTGACACATGGCAAAAGGACAATGACAATAAATGGATATTATATCCCTCTTGTCAGTTAGCAAACTGTATATGCGCTTATCCTAAACAAATTCTATCAATATGTACAACCTATCACCTTTCCTTTGGAAAGTTACCAGGGTCTTTTCTAAAGATCCATTTCACTTTATTATAGATTTTGGCTGTCTCAAAGTAAGAGAAATGAAGTGTATAGTGGAAAATACATAAGAAAATACTCCTGGACATAAAAACACTAAATAGAAGCTAAATGACAGAATTATCATACAGTTAATTAAGGCCTGAAGAAAATGCAATTACTATAAAAACTAGGATGCTAGGTTTATATTGACTTCTCCCTCACCTGTAACAGCTTTGACTCATCCATCACCTTAGTCCAGATCAATTTTTCCATAAGTTATAAGGAAAAGGGCCAATTGAGACATGCAATCAATGTCAAGAGCTCAGAAGAACATAGAAAGGGGATACTTACTGATGGGAAATTTCAGATAAATTCCATTGATACCAAAATCTTACCCAGACTTCTATTAAATCTCTGGATTTCAAGGGTTTTCGCTGATTTCTCTATTTTTTAAATTTTATTTATTTTTTAATTGGAGGCTTATTACTTTACAATATTGTAGTGGTTTTTGCCATACATCGACATGAATCAGCCACAGGCACACGTGTTTTTTTCCCCATCCAGAACCTCCCTCCTACCTCCCTCCTCATCCCATTCCCCAGGGTCATCCCAGTGCACCAGCTCCTGAGCACCCTGTCTCACGCATCGAACCTGGACTGACGATCTCTATATTTTTAAAAAGATGTATACTGGAGTTTGCACAAGGGAAAAGGTACATTTTCCAGTGTTTTTTGGGACCATTGATGTTGGTCAGCTGTTTGGTAAACTTACTTCAGGTCTGCTGTCAGCTATTTGTTGTGATAAACTCAGACAGCAGCACTAGTGCAAACTAGGTTGTTAAATGAATGCCTCACTGGGACACGCAGTGCCTGAGAGAGTTAAAATATAAGCCTTCAAGGGGTTATAAGTTCAGGAATGATATGGACCAACTTGCATTTTATTTTTCTTTAACTTGAATTTATAATTACTTTACTACAAATTACATTTATATTGAAACAGAGATTAAAGTGGTATCATCAGGGTTTCCCTGGTGGCTCAGTGGTAGAGAATCCACCTGCCAATACAGGAGACACAGGTTTGATCCCTGACCCAGGAAGATGCCCACATGCCACAGAACAACTAAGCCCCATGATGCCCTAACTATTGAGCCTGTGTTCTAGAGCCCAGGAGCCACAATTACTGAGCCTACATGCTGCAACTACTGAAGCCCCATGTGCCCTAGAGGCCTGTGCTCTGCAACAAGACAAGCCACTGCAATGAGAAGTACGCATACCACAACTAGAGAGTAGCCCCTGCTATCAGCAACTAGAGAAAAGCCCATGCAACAGTGAAGATCCAGCACAGCCAAAAATAAAATAAATAAAATTATTTTTTTTTAAAACTGATGTCATTTAATATGGCAACTAAGATAGGTTAACCCCAGCTTCAGTTCCCCTCACAAGACCAACTTGCAATATATACACAGACAAGACACTTTTGTGAAAATCCCAGAATACATTAGTGGGGCTGAAGCACCTCCCTGGACACAGAGATCAAGGAATTACTGCATTAGAAGGGTGAAAGGATTAGCTGCATTCTGACCTTGTTGCCTCCTCTCCTAGGCTGGCACAGAACTATGCCGAGGGCCACCAGCGCTTATGGTTTCTCCAGCAGGAAGAAGAGAGCCCAAGGTGGAAATCTAGCTCCCCTATCATTGTGGTTTGCTTGCTCTGGGAGGCCCATGTGGGTCTTGTCTCACAGGTATTATAGGGAGAATCTGTGTGGGACTTAATCACTTGGAGATCAGATTGAGCTGGAGAAGGGTAACAGGGCTTATAGCAACCAGAACTCAGATCTTGGCAGACTGTGTTTCTCCTAGCAGTGGTGCCCTAAGAAAATACCCTAGCAGAGGCTTTGCCCATCTGCAGAGCCAGGCTGTTGTTGGACCCTCTGGATTAGGGATACTCAGTGTACAATTCTACCAAGCTATTCTGCCATTCTATTCAGGCAGGGAAGCTAATTATTAATAGAAGTCCTAACTACTGTTGAATATAGCCCCCAGCTTTCCCAACCAAGAAGCCTAACTAGAGCACCCAGGAAGCTGAGTCCCCATCCTATGTTCCCACTCATAGTAGCACTTTGAGCAGAGAACCCAGCCCAGTGTCTCTACCCATCTTCAGAGCCCAGTTAGTAGCGCCATCTAACCATGGAGCTCAGGGCAAATTCTGTATGTTTGTGTCGCCTAGGCAATAAGCCATGCGGACCCTGGGTCTACTGCAAACTTACCCCAGGTCAGGGAGCAAATTCATGGCCCCCACCAGTACTGTTGAGTATAATCCCTCAGTACCTGGCCAAAACCAAGAAGCCTACTGAGAGCTTCTGGGAGGCTGTAGACCACCCTACAGCCCTGCTGCAGCCATGCAGAAAGCCCAACAGTGGCCTCTGCCTCCTGACAGAGCTGAACTGGTGACACTGGCCAGGGAAGATTGATGAGCAGTCCTACCTGATTTGAGCACACCCAGTCAATGAGTTGTACCAGTGATGGAACCTGCCGACAGCCCCAGAATCAGGATGGGAAGCAAATTCAAAAAAAGTCCTGACTAGGGCTGTATATAGCTTCCGGACCCATCTGACCAGGATGCATAATAAGAACACCCAAGGAAATTGCACAGTCCAATCTAAAGACTGGCCCTAAAAATTGTCACCTGAGTGTAGCCAAATATTGGACAGTTTTAGAGAAATGGATAAATTCCTAGAAAGCATACACAACCTACCAAGATAGAAACATTGAAGATGAAGAAAAACAGGAAATCTGAACAAAACTAACACAAGAAAGGCTACTGAGTCAGGAATTTCAAAATCCCTCCCAAGAAAAGCCCCTAGACCAGTGGTTTCCCTGCAAATTTGACCAGAACAATTTAAAGAATGTATTTTTAACATCAATCCTTCTCAAAATCTTATAAAAAATGGAGGATGGAAACCATTCCAAAACTCATTTTATGAGCCGTTAACATTGCCCTAATACAAAAAGCTAGAATAAGGGATACTACAAAGAAGAGGGGAAACTACAAGGCTAACGTACCTAATGACTTACAAGATGCGCAAAATTTTTCAAACAGAATTCCAACAAATCAAATTTTCACCAACACTAAAGGAATTATATACCATGATCAAGTGGCATTCAAGCCCCTCATATGTAAGGTTGGTTCAACATATGCAAGTCAATAAACACAACATTTATAACAGAATAAGAAATAAAAATCACATTATGTTTCAACAGATGCAGAGTAAAGTATTTCACAAAATTCAGTACCCATTCATATTACAAACTGTCAATTAAAACTGGGTATTAGAAGGAACTTAATATAATAAAGGTTATTTATGACAAGCCCATAGTTAAGTAATATTCAGTGATGAAAGATTGAAAGTTTTTCCTACTAAGATCATGGAATAAGATCAAGGGTGGCCACTCTCATCAGTTCTATTCAATGTTAGTACTGAAAGTCTTAGGCAGAGCAATTAGACAAGGAAAAAAATAAAAGGAATCAAAATCAGAAAGGAAAAATTGTGTTGTCTCTTATCCCCCCCCCATAATAAAAAAATTATTATATTATTAGATAATATTAGATACATAAAATCCTGAAGACTCTGCTAAAAATGTTAGATTTTTATCTAAAAAATTCTAACCAAATTCACTAAAAAAGGATGCAGGATACAAAAATCAACATATGAAAAGCAGTAGTGTTTCTATACACTAACAATGAATTATTTGGACAGAGAAATAAAGAAGAGAATCCCTCCCACTGATAACAGCAACCACAAACATAAAATACTTAGGCGAATAAAAGTTTAGAAAAGACAGAATCTCTTTTATTTAAATGGAGGGACATCATATATTTCATGGGATTAGAATCTTAGAATTAATAATGTCAAAATTTCCTTACTACCCAAGTCAATCTAGAGATTCAATGCAATCTCTCATCAAAGTTCCAATGTCATTTTACAGATGCAGAAAACAAAATCCTAAATTTCATTTGGAACCACAAAAGATTGTTCATAGCTAAAGCATCCTGAGAAAAGAAAGAACAAAGTGGAGCGTATCATATGTCCTGATTCCAGCTATGTTAACAAAGAAAAAAGCTAAAATAATCAAACAGGTATGGCACTGGCATAGAAAACACATGCTTAGGACCCCCTAAAGACACCCAAATCAAAGAGGATCATGAGAGCCTAGACATAAACCCATGTTAAAATACACAATATGGACAACTAATATTTGACAAAGGAACCAAGAATACTCAATGGATTAAAAGACAGTCCCTCTATTAAAAAACAGTGCTGGGGAAAATGGATATTGAGCATGGGAAAAAAATGAAAACTAGACCGCATATCACTCACAAAAATTTAAGCCTTCAAAGAAAAACCAAAAAAAAAAATTTGGGGGAATACAGATTGTAAATAAATGTACGACCTGAAAACCATAAAACTCCCAAGCCAAACACAGAGAAAAACTCTCATCAATATTGGCAATAATTTTAAAGATAAGGAACCCTTAAGCCTGGGAGAAACAGATAAAAGTAAGTGGAATTATCTCAAACTAAAAAGCTTCTGCAACACAAAAGAAACAATCAACAAAGCAAGAAGGGCAACATATGAAAATGGCCAAGGGAACGGAAAAAAATATTACAAACCATATTGCCTGATAAAGAGGTTTTTTTAAATATTCAAAATATCAACGTATTTAACTACAAATTTTTTAAAAAATGGAATTTTTATAAGCCTCTATAGCAAAGAAATCAAATAATATAACTTTAAACATGAGGTAAAAAGGAACCTGAACAGACCATTTTTTTCCCCCAAAAGGGAGATATTCATATGGATAACAGGTAACATGAAAAGGTGCTTCCCCCCCCCCCCCCCCTTTCCACCCCCCCCCCCCCCGCTCCCACTAACGTAACATCAGGGGGATAGAAAGAAATGGCATATTACAAACCCCACCAATGAGATGTCCACTTTCAACACCTGTTTCAGTGGCCGATCATTGGGAAAAAAAACAAATAAAAGGAGCTCCCTAAACAAATCTATTACCCCCCCCCCCCCTATGCGTTGGTCGGTTTTTTTTTTTTTCTGGCGTATCGTGTGCCTGGATGACGGATGTGGAAAAAAAAAGATCACCTTGTTCATTGTGTTAGTGAAAGTGAAAACTTGGTGCAGCCCACTACAGAAAAGAATATTGGTCTAAATGTTTTATCAAATAATTTAAAAAAATTAAAACTATTGATATTACATTATCAAAGAAAATTGCAATTTGTGGATATATATTTGATTGAGGAATAAGTCAATATTTGAAGAGGACGTCTGTATTCCCATATTCAATAATAGGCATAATTTTTACAAATGGTAGGGGTTATGGCGGGGGGGGGAGGGGGGGGGGGTAGGGTGTGATGGGGGGGGGGGGGGGGGGGGGAGGGGGGGGGGGGGGCAGGGGGGGTGGGGCGGGGGCGGGGGGTGGGCGGGGGGGGGCGGGGGGGGGGGGGGGGGGGGCGAGGGGGGGCGGGTGGGGGCCGGGGGTGGGGGGGGGGGCCCAAAAGATACAGAAGAAAAACAATTCTAAGCCATCCATCAAGAAATGAATTGCGGTAAGGAAAAATACACACACAAAACCACAACTAATATACATAAATGGGTTATTTTTTAAATTTTTAGCCATTTTTAAAAAGAAAAAATAAATGGCCATTTGCAATGGACGTAGATGGACTTCTGTATTTAGGTTGTGCTGTGACCTGGAGCATTATGCTAAGGTAAAATAAAAAGTAAGGACAGAAAAGGCTAAAGCACTTAAGATCATCACTTATATGAGTGAATCTAAAAAAAAAACAGTTCACGAGAAAAAGAGAACAGTTATCTGCACACCTAATTCTCACGATTCCCCGTTTTTGGAGGTTTTTTTTGTTTGCTTCCGCATGTAGGGGTTTTGGGGGAAATGGAATGAAAACAGACTGGGGTTCCCCCCCCCCCTCCCCACCCCCCAAAAACGGTATCTAACAAAAAATTTCAGTTAAAATCATAATAATTTGGGGGATATAATGTTACAGGCATTAGATGACTATAGTTATACTCAAAATACTGGGTTATTGACACATTAATACGTCAGTCTCCTAGAGTAGATCTTAAGGTAGTTGTTTTCGGGGATTTATTGTTAACCTAAGCTTGTCGTTGGTAATCATTTTGCCAATACACATGTACATTTTAAAATCCAGTTATATTTATTAATTTTTTTTAAATCTTGAGCATTTTATTTATGCAAAAATTTAAATTATATCTACTCAGTAGTTACTAGAACAAAAGAGGTCTTTAAAGTTGTTTCTTCAGTGGACATACTTTCTGATGAAAATGAAGGAGACACATACCGGACCTATCGTGACGTGTCTTCCCATTTTGACTATATCAAAGGCACAACCAACATAAAATGAGGATAATCTTTGCTGAAGCAGCTTGACATCAATCATAATGGCTCTTGAGGCTCCATGGACAGGGCAGCCTGGTTGCTCTCAGTGACAGGTCCACTGGCACAGGTCTGACGTAGTCCCAGAGATGAGCACCCACTCAGCAAGGATGCCGGAGCAGCTTCCAGGTGGGTTGAGAGCTCCTCGGGCTCTGCAGGGCACCGAGCTAGAGTTGTGGGGTCTGGGGAGGTTGCAATCAATGTAGCTGGGGAAGAGGCTGATTTGAGAGGATGAAAGACTGACTAATTCGAGAAGGAAAGACACCAATCCTTGACATGACAGCAGATGAGGGTCCTTAAGTCCAAATGTTAGGACACACGCACTTGTCAGTATAGCTTACCTACGGGCCTATATATTCCTTTTTTCCTTACATCATTTTAGGGTATCTTATTGTAAACCACAGTGTCCTGAAAGAACTTTGTTAAAATAAAAGGGTTGTTTTCTTTTATTTTGTATCTTTTGTTTTGTTTTTTTGATTTGTTGTGTCGTTTTGTGTTTCTTGTTAGAAGGACTTTGCGACAGTCATGAGGAGACAGTTTGGCAGAGCTAACCCCAAGAAGTAAGACCAGCTCTAGCAATACAACTGTCCAGCCCGAGAAGACTGAAGGTGGCCTCATTTGAAGTATGGTCAAACAGTAATGTGTATAATTTCATAAATTATTTATCCGCTTCCTAATATAATTACTCTGAACAACACAGATTCCATGAGGCAGGGTAAACTGCGAAATCAGTGAATAGTAATGATCTTTGTCAAAACCAGAGCAGCTGAAGTGCAATGGGTTAGATTAAATCTCACAAACTTAACGTATGAAAAGCACTTTATTCGTATTAGTGTCAATAACTCATCTTAGAACATGAATTGGTTTTTCAAAAGGCGGATGACGTCGGGGATTTTGAAATATCAAAGTGAGACCAGATTTGCATTCATCTCATTCCTGTTCAGTTTCCAGTAATGGAATGACGGATCCACTATCATTTCTTCAACCAGTTTTCTTTGTTCGCTGAGGCGTCTTGCACATTCTGTCCTCCACAATGAGTAAGGAAACACGTTGCTGGTGGCACTGCCTCTAACTCTGCTACTGGAGATGCTAGGTTTGAGTTATATTTTGATTAAAATCTGGCCAATAATCTTACTGGAATCATAGTAACTTCTGGAGGTGCAGTGTGTTTTTTCTTTAGGTCAGATTCTACTGGTAATGAAGAGAAATTGTAGGAGAGAAGACGGGGGGCATGCAGCAAAATTCTCAAAGCACTCACTGCTGATTTTGAAACTATTCGATGTACTTTTCTTTCATTTCTAAGTCATCCGATGAACTGGTTTTGTGGGTACCATAGCTGTGCTCTGCTCCTTTTGTAGGAAGGGTCTTTTCAAAAACAGGAGTGCAGAATGTAGGTGCCAATGGAGAATGCTGCCCTGTGCTCTGCATCATTTTTTTCCCAATGGCTGGGTTATGAGGCCAGTGAGTGTGCAAAAGCTATTATCACTGGGGAACGGGTTCTGTTTCTATGGGTCCTCACTGGTAGTTGTTCACATTTTTAAGTCCAATTGTGTAATGCGTCATTTTAACACATAGTAAATTTTCAGAGATACCAAATTGCGTTCTAAATTTAGGAGATTACATACTCAAAATCCAATCCATCTTTAGTGATAGCACATTTTGGAAGTTTTTACTGAGTGGTGTATTGTTGGAAAATGGGGTTAAAATTTTTGGCTCTCCTTCGGGTTTTGCTCTTACAGGCCTTGGGGAGGGGCTTGGGTATAACTTGGGATAACGAGTGTACGCAGAAGTCTAAGATCAGAAGTTGTGGACTACGCGGTGACTTCTAAGAAACAGAAGGCTTGCAGCAGCACAGGTCCAAACAAATCATCTTTCACGTCAGGCTTCTCAGGACGTTCACATGCACTGGACTCTGGTTTTAGAGTCTGTGCGACTTCTTGGCTCATCCACTGGAATTTTACTTGGCTCGTGGAGTATATCCATACTTCTGGGAAAACATCTTTTATTTTCTCATGATATTCCATCATGAATTCTTTTTCAATATTTTTTGTTGCTTTTATGAAAACCAATGTTTTCTTGAACTTTCCATACTCCCCCCTCCCCCCCCCCCGCTCCCCCTTGCTTTATCAATGAAGAAAATTGACATATTCTTTAGTAATTCGTACTTCCTGAGACGTAAGGTCTTGAAGCGACTCTCATGCTGTGACAATCTTCAAAGTCGCTGTTCCACTCCCGTCCTGCGCTCGCGCTGCAGTCGGGCCGTCTCGCTGTCCAGTGGTGGAACAGCCAGAGAACACGCACAGTTGTCACGCCCGCAAAAAGCCTCGTGAATAGAGTGATTCCATAGGTAGAGGCCAGCTCCCCGTGCCTCAGATCGCCGCGCGAGCCATTTGATCCCGGCGCCCTCGAAGCGCCAATTGGTTTTTGGTAGCCGCGAACGAACCTTTCCTCAAAAGATCATTATTGTGTTTAAACTTACAGAAATGCTATATGTGTTCAATTATATCTCAAAATAAAAAAAAAAAAAATTGGAATAGGAAAATGTAGATAAGGAATCTGATGTATAGATACAAAAATACACAGCAGAACAACTATATTGCATCCTTACGCCAGATTCTCCTACCCTTGGGTTCTACACCCTCATAATAGTAAGAATCCTTTTTGCTATTTTGTTTTTTCAGTTGTCTGTGTTTTTTTGCGCGTTTGCTTTCCATAATTCTAACTGATAATGCTTATTCCTGTATTTCCTTGAATAATCAAAGCTATTTAGAATGTCTATCAGTTGTTACATAATATAACGATTTCTTTTCCAATACTACTTGGTCCCTTAACCCCTTTTTTACATTTTGGGGGAATAGTTTTAATTTAAAACATTCTATTAGGTTTTTTTAAATAACTTAAAATTTTACTTATTTCCTTTAACTTCTCTGGTTTTGTGTTACCAAATACATACGCTCGAGTTTTTTTCTTTTTCTGCTTCTGGGTAACCTGTCCTTGCCTTAAGAAAGTCTCCCTCAAACCAATATTTTAAAATATTCTTCCCTATTTTTTTTTCCTAATTATCTTTATTATTTTACATTGAGAGTGTCAAAATTACTCAAAGTGGTTTCTTTTTATTCTGCTTAGTATTGTAAGATAAGGGGATTTCTATTTTTTTAGATGGCGAATGTACGATTTTAAAAAATCATTTCTTTAATAAGCACAAAGTTACCATTATGTTAGAATTTATTCAAAACTGTTTAGTAGTCATTTAAAGTCTACATTTGGAGAGAAGGCGAATGTGACAACCAACTCCATTACTCTTGCCTGGAAAATTCAATGGAAGGACGCCTGGTAGTCTGCTCGTCCATGAGGTCACTAAGAGTCGGACACGAGCGTTGTAGTGCGCCTTCACTTTCACTTTAATGTCTTACAAATTTATCTATTACTTTGCCAGTGAAATTTAGTTTTGGTGTATGGTCAGTTTTATAGTAAACTGCTAGATCTTTGATAAGGCAGATCTCCTTTGTCTAGTTTTCTTTCTCCTGACTTCTTTGGATATAGTTGGGCTGAAATATTCTTGACCACTTGTTCTTATGAAAAAGCCATTTTACAAGTTCTCTATAAAAAAACCCTGATTTGATCAATATGTAGTTCTAATTTTTAGTATTTTGAGGGAATCTTCATATTATTTTCCATGTTTTCCCTAGTAGCTCAGCTGGTAAAGAATCCGACCTGGGAACGGCACGAAGACCCTGGGTAGGTTTCTGAGTATGGGAAGAATCCCCGGAGAAGGTTGCTGGGCTACCCCACTCCCAGTATTCTGGGCTCTTCCTAGTGGGCTCCAGCTGGTCAAAGAATCCACTTGCAGGTTCAAGCTAGACCTGTGGTTTGATCCCTGGGTTGGGAAGATCCCCTGAAAAAGGGAACAGGAGCAGATGTCATGGGGTAGCAAAAGGTCAGAATACGACTGGGAAGACTTCTGGCTTTCCATCGTTTATTTTGCCATAGTTGGCTGCCACCACAATATACTATTCCCAACAACATTTTTCTTCTAGGTCTTCCTTTTCCTTCACAACATGTCTCATCAGTAGTTTCTTATTTTTTTTGTTTGTTTTTGCATCATGCCGCCAGTGCAGCATGGCAGATTCTTAGTTGCCTGATCCGGGGAATCTGTGTACACACGCCTCTTGTAGTGGAAAAGCAATGGTAGTCTTGCTCCACTGAGTGCCAGGGATACTTCTATTTATTGTTTGGCTGTGTTTCTGGATGGACAGCCATTCTGAGATGTGTGAAGCAATATCTCTTTGTGGTTTTTAGATTTGCAGTGTCCCTGATGCTTCAGCCACATGCTGCATTGAGCAATCTTTACATGTGTGTTTTGACCATATGCATGGCTTCTTTTGCGAAAAGATGTGCTATTCAGGTGTTATGCTGCTTTTTTAAATCCGAGGAGAGTTTTTTTTTTTTTTTTTTTTTTTTTTTTTTTAGTTGTTATGGAGCTCTTTATACAAATTTGGATATAATCCTCTTATCAGGACATATTATTTGTCAAATATCTTCTTCCTATTCAGTAGAATAGACTTTTTGTTTTTTTTTTTTTTTTCCATTTATTTTTATTAGTTGGAGGCTAATTACTTTACAACATTGCAGTGGTTTTTGTCATACATTGAAATGAATTAGCCATGGATTTTCATGTATTCCCCATCCCGGTCCCCCTCCCACCTCCCTCTCCACCCCATCCCTCTGGGTCTTCCCAGTGCACCAGGCCTGAGCACTTGTCCTCATGCATCCAACTGTTCTCATTGAAACATCCCGCCCTCGCCTTCTCCCACAGAGTCCACAAGTCTGTTCTATACATCTGAGTCTATTTTTTCTGTTTTTTGCATATAAGATTTATCGTTACCATCTTTCTAAATTCCATATATATGTGTTAGTATACTGTAATGGTCTTTATCTTTCTGGCTTACTTCGCTCTGTAAAATGGGGTTCCCAGTTTCACCCATCTCATTAGAAAACTGATTCAAATGAATTCTTTTTGATGGCTGAGTAAATCATTCATGGTGTATATTTAACAAAGTATAGTGGGGGGGGTGGTACCACAGCTTCCTCATCCATTCGTCTTGCTGATGGGCATCTAGGTTGCTTCCATGACCTGGCTATTATAAACAGTGCTGCGATGAACATTGGGTGCACGTGTCTCTTTCGATCTGGTTTCCTCAGTGTGTATGCCCTGAGAGTGGTATTGCTGGGATCATATGTCAAGATCTATTTCCCAGCTTTTTGAGAAATCTCCACACTGTTTTCCTTAGTGGCTGTAAAACTTAATTTGCATTCACACCAACCGTGTAAGAGGGTTTCCTTTATCTCCACACCCACTCCAGCATTTATTGCTTGTAGAACTTTGTGATAGCTAGCCATCCCTGACTGGCATGTTTAATGGTAACTTCTTGTGGTTTTGATTTGCATTTCTCAGTTAATTGGAGTGATGTTGAGCATCTTTTCATGTGTTTTTGGTGCGCCAATCCGTATGTCTTCCTTGGAGAGAAGAAATGTCTGTTTAGTTCCTTGGACCATTTTTTGATTGGGTATATTTTATTTTTCTGGTGAATTGAGAGTTGAGGAGTGCCTTGATATTTTTGAGATTAAACCTTAGTCTCTGTTGCTGTCATTTGCTATTACTTTCTCCAATATGAGGGCTGTCTTTTCCACCTTGCTTATTGTTTCCTTTGGTTGTGCAAAGGTCATTAAGTTTCATTAGGACCCATTTGTTTATTTTTGCTTTTTGTTCCTCTAAAATTCTGGGATGTGGGTCCATAGAGGATCCTGCTGTGATTTTATGTCCGGAGAGTGTTTGCCTATGTTCTCCTCTAGGAGTTTGATAGTTTCTGGTCTTTACATTTAGATCTATAATTCCATTTTGAGTGTTATTTTTGTGTTATGGTGTTTGAAAGTGTTCTAGTCTCATTCTTTATACAGGGTGGATTTACCAGTTTTTTCCAGCTCCACATTGTTAAAAGAGGTAGCCTTTTTTCCATTGTAATATCCCTTGCCTCCTTTGTCGAAGATAAGGTGACCATAGGTTCGTGGGTTTATCTCTGTGGTTTCGTATTCTGTTCCATTGATCCTATATTTCAGTCTTTGTGCCAGTAGCCCATAACTGTCTTGATGACTGTGGCCTTTGTAGTATAGACTGAAGTCAGGCAGTTTGATTCCTCCAGTTCCATTCTTCTTTCTCAAGGTTACTTTGGCTATTCGAGGTTTTGTGTAATTTCCATACCAAACTGTGGAATTACTTGTTCTAGGCTGTGAAAAATACCTGTGGTAGTTTGATAGGGATTACATTGAATCGTATAGATTGCTTTGGGTCAGTATAGCCATTTTGACAATATAGATTCTTACCAAATCCATATCACATGGTATATTTCTGCCATCTGTTTGTGTCCTCTTTGATTTCTTTCATCAGTGTTTTATAGTTTTCTATGTATAGGTCTTTTGCTTTTTCGTTTAGTTAGAGATATCCTAAGTATTTTATTCTTGTTGTTGCAATGGTGAATGGTAATTTTCCTTAATTTCTCTTTCTGTTTTCTCATTGTTAGTGTATAGGAATGCAAGAGATTTCTGTGTGTTAATTTTATATCCTGCAACTTGACTGTATTCATTGATTAGCTCTAGTAATTTTCTGGTGTAGAGTCTTTAGGGTTTTTTCTATGTAGAGGATCATGTCATCTGCAAAACAGAGAGAGTTTTCACTTCTTCTTTTCCTATCTGGATTCCTTTTACTTCTTCTTTCTGCCCTGATTGCTGTGGCCAACACTTCCAAAAACTATGTTGATATAGTAGTGGTGAGAGTGGCACCCTTGTCTTGTTCCTGATTTCAGGGGGAATGCTTTCAATTTTTCACCATTGAGGGTGATGCTTGCTGTGGGTTTGTCATATATAGCTTTTATTATGTTGAGGTATGTTCCTTTCTATTCCTGCTTTCTGGAGAGTTTTTAATCATAAATGGATTTTGAATTTTGTCAAAGCTTTTTCTGCATCTATTGAGATAATCATATGGTTTTTATCTTTCAATTTGTTAATGTTGGTGTATTACATTGATTGATTTGCGGATATTAAAGAATCCTTGCATTCCTGGGATAAAGCCCACTTGGTCATGTTGTATGATTTTTTTTAATATGTTGTTGGATTCTGTTTGCTAGAATTTTGTTAAGGATTTTTGCATCTATGTTCATCAGTGATATTGGCCTGTAATTTCTTTTTTTGTGGCATCTTTGTCTGTTTTGAATTTAGGGTGATGGTGGCCTCATAAATGAGTTTGGAAGTTTACCTGTCTTCTGCAATTTTCTGGAAGAGTTTGAGTAAGCTAGGTGTTAGCTCTCTTCTCGAAATTTTTTGTAGAATTCAGCTGTGAACCATCAGGTCCTGGGCTTTTGTTGTGGAAGATTTCTGATTACAGTTTCGATTCCTTGCTTGTGATGGGTTTTGTTTAATATCTTCTATTTCTTGCCTGATTCAGTTTTTGACAATTTATACTTCTCTAAGAACCTTGTCCATTTCATTCCAAGTTGTCCATTATTATGGCATAGAGCCTGGCTGGTGTAGTGTCTATTATGACTCCTTTGTATTTCAGTGTTGTCTGGTTGTTATCTCTCCATTTTTCGTTTCTAGTTTTTGATTAATTTGGTTTTTCTCCCTTTGTTTATTAATGAAGTCTTGCTATAGGGTTGTCAAATTTGTTTATTTTTCCAAAAAAACCAGCTTTTCGCTTGTTGATTTTTTGCTATGGTCTCTTAGTTTCTTTAGCATTTATTTCTTGCCCGAACTTCTAAGATATCTTTCCTTCATACTACCCCTGGTGTCCTTCATTCTCTTCCTTCTCTAGTTGCTTTAGGTGTAGAGTTGGGTTATTTGTATTTGACTTTTTTCTTGGTTTCTAGAGACTGGTAGGCCTGTAATGCCTATGAATCTTCCCCTTAGTCACGGCTTTTACTGTGTCCCATAGGTTTTAGGTTGTTGTGTGTTGCATTTTTCCATTCATTTTCTATGCATGTATTGAATTTCTATTTTGTTTTATTCTATGATTTGTTGGTTATTCAGAAGCGTGTTGTGTGGCCCTCCATATGTTTTGAATTTTTAATAATTTTTTTTCCTGTATAATTGAGATCTAATCTTACTGCACTGTGGTCAGAAAAGTTGAACTGCGAGTGATTTCAATTTTTTTGAATTTAACCAAGACTAGATTTATGGCCACAGGATGTGATCTATTCTGGAGAATGGTTTCGTGTGCACTTGAGAAACAGGTTTGAGTTGATTGTTTTGTTGTGAAAATGTCCTATAGATATGCAATAAGGTCTACTGGTCGCTTGTGTGTCCTTTAAAGTTGTGTTTCCTTGTGCATTTTATGTTTTAGTTGATCTTATCCATAGTTGTGAGTGGTGTTATTAAAGTCTTCCTACTATTATTGTGTTACTCTTAAATTTCCTCATTCATTACTCGATAGTGTTTTTGCCTTTTACATAGTTGCACGAGTGCTCCTATGTTGGGTGCATATATATTTATTAAATGTTAATTATCTTTCTTCTTGGATTGATTCAGTTTGATCATTATGTAGTTTCCATCTTTGTCTCTTTTCACAGCCATTATTTGAAAAGTCTATTTTGTGTCTGATATGAGTATTAGCGACTCCCTGATTCTTTTGGTCTTGTGTTTGCGTGGAATATTGTTGTTCCAGCCCGTTCACTTTTATTCTGTATGTGTCCCCTTTGCTTTGATAGGTTGGGTCTCTTGTAGACAGCATATCTATAGGAGGTCTTGCTTTTGGTATCACATTCAGGCAAGCCTTTGTCTTGTCTATAGGTAGTCTGGGGCTGCATTCAAACCATTTTACATTTACGCGTTAATTATTGATAGGATATGGTCCCGTTGCGCCATTTATTGTGTTGTTGGGGTTCACGTTTTTACACCACCTCGCTCGGGTGTTTCCTGTCTAGAGAAGATCCCTTTAGTATTGTTGTTGACGAGCTGGTCTGGTGGTGCTGAATTCTCACTCAGCTTTTGCAGTGTCTGTAAAGCTTTTGAGTTTCTCCTTCATATCTGAATGAGACCCTTGCAGGGTAGGAGTAATCTAGGTTGTAGGTTATTATCTTCAAAGCTTTAAGATGTCCTGCCATTCCCTTCGGCCCTGGGGGGTTTCTTTTGATAGATCACTGTTATCCTTAGGGGAATCCCTTTGTGGGGTTATTTTTGTTGTTTCCCCTTCTGCTTTTTAAATTTTTCTTTGTGCTTTATCTTTGTTTTTTGATTTAAAATGTGCTTGGGGGGTTTTTGCCCTTGGTTTATCCTTTTGGGGCTCTCGGGTTTCTTGACTTGGGTGGCTACTTCCTTCCCCATTTTGGGAAATTTTCAGCTATTATCTCCTCAGTACTTCTCAGGCCTTTCTTTTTTTCTTCATTTTTTTGGACTCCTATGATTTTGAATGTTGGGGTTTCCCTTGCCCAGAGGGCCCCGAGGTTGTCCTCATTTCTTTTGATTTTTTTTTTCTTTTTTTTCTCTGCTTTTTTATTCCACCATTTTTTTCTTCTAACTCACTTTTCCTATCTTCTGTCTCTGTTACACTCATGGTTTTCCCCCCAATGTTTTTTTATCTCTTTTTTTCTTATTAATTTGTAATTGCTTTTTTTTTTTTTCTTCCAGGGCCTTGTTAAACCTTTCTTTCATCTTCTCTCTTTGCCCAGGCTTTTATTTGTACTCCATTTGTTTTCAAGATTTTTGGGTCATTTTATTTTAATTATTCTAAAATTTTTTTTCAGGAGATTTCCCCATTTCCTCCTCTTTGTTTGACTTGGTGGGCTTTTTTCATGTTCCTTTACTTTGGGGTTTTTTCTGCCTTTTTTATCTTGTTTTTAAATTTCTGTGTCTGGATGGGCTTTCATATTCTTGTGGTCTGTGGGTTCCTTTTTTTGTGGAGGTTTTACCCATGGGGGGGGTTGGACATTGGGGTTTTTCAATTTTCCTGGGTTTTGGGAAGCTTTTGTCAGCGTTTGGTGCGTGGAATTGGATTTCTTTTCTCTGGAGTGCAGTGGGGGTCCATAATTTTGGATGGGTCTTTGTGTTAGGTGTGACTTTGGACAGCCTGTATGTTTACACTCAGGTCTATGTTTCCTGCGTTTGCTAAAGAATTTGTGTGGTGTGTTCTTGTTACATGAGCTTATTGGCTCTTGGGGTGAGTGGTTGGTTTTAGTGTAGGTCTGAGGCTTTGGATGGTCTCTTATTCCTTAATGTTCCGTGTATAGTCAGGAGTTTTCTGGTTTTCTAGGTTTGGGGCATAAGTTCCTGCTCTGGATTTCAGTGTTTATTCTTCCAATTGTCTCAAGACTTTCCAACTATAAGCCTGATAAATATAAAACTTCTAGGGAATGGTGAAAAGATTTTCCACTGTGAGAAACAACCAAGAGATTCACAAGTTACATGAAGAAAAGAGGGGGGAAGGGGAAAAGAGGTAACAAAGGGGGAAAAAAGAAAAAAAAGAAAAAGAAAAAAAGGAAAAAAAAAAGAAAAAGAAAAAGGGGGGGGGTGGGGGACGTTAAAAGAGAAGAAAAGGAATAGGATATAAAAAAAATAAGAAAGAAAAAAAAAGAGTAGAGTAAAGATAAGAAAGAAGAAAAGAAAAAAAAAGAAAAAAAAAAATAAAAAAAGAAAAAGAAGAATAAGCAAAAGAGAAAAAAAAAGAAAAGGAAAAAAAAAAAAGAAAAAAAAAAAGAAAAAAGAAAAGAAGAAAAAAAGATAAAGAGAAAAAGGATAAAAAAAAAAGAATAGAAAAAGAAAAGAGAAAAAAAAAAAAAAAAAAAAAAAAAAGATAAAGAAAAAAAAAAAAGAAAAAAAGAAAGGAAAAAGAAAGAAAAAAAAATAGAATAAAAAAAAAAATGAAGAAAAACAAGAAAAAAAAAAAAAAAGAACTGAAGAAAAAGAAAAAAAAAAAAGAAAAAAAAAAAGAAAAAAAAAAAAAAAAAAAAAAAAAAAAGATAAAAAGAAAGAATAAAAAAAAAAAAAGAAAGAAAAAAAAAAAAAAGAAAGAAAAAGAAAAAAAAAAAAAAAAAAAGTTAAAGAAAAAAAAAAGAAAAAAAAAGAAAAAAAAGAAAAAAAAAAAAAAAAAAAAAAAAAAAAAAAGGATAGAAAAAAAAGAAAAAATGAAAAAAAAAAAAAATAAAAAATAAAAAAAAAAAGAAAAAAAAAAAAAATAAAAAAAAAAATGAAAAAAAGAAAAAAAAAAAAAAAAAGAAAAAAAGAAATTACTCCAAAAAGCGCGATTTGGGTTCGCCTGCTTTTTTTGCCTTTCCTGGCCCGAGCGGCCCCCCCAGCCAGAGGGTTGGGCACACCTCCAAAGGATGGGCCCCCTTTTCCCTCCCCCGCGGCCCCAGGCACCAGAGGGTTTTGGCACACTCTCCACAAGTGGGCCCTTTTCCCCCCCCCGTCGAGTGGCCCAGGCAGCCAAGGCTTGGGCGCAATCCCCCCCCGGAAAGGCGCGCTTTTCCCCTCCGCGGCCCCAGCGCGCGCCGCCAGTCGGGGTCAGGGGAACTTTTAAAAGGGAACCCGGGGGGCCCGTTTGCATGTGGGAGGGTTTGGGTTCTCAGGGGGGAGTTTTTTCCCTTTTTCCCCCCCCCCTGCCTCCCACCTCCCGGGGACGGGGCCGGGTCTTTTCAGGACTTTCCCCAGTCCCTTTGTTTTTTCCCAACCCCAGGCATGTGTTCCGGGCCGGTTAATTTTTGCCCACCGTTTTAAAGAAGCCCCCCATTGCTCTCAGGGGCTTCAGCCCCTTACCCTAAGCAATGCCGCCCGCTCCTCTCCGTTTCCGCCCCCCCCTTGTTGCTGGGGGGTGCGGGCGTCTGGGGTACTTTTTGCTGGGGGTTTCTTTTAGGGACGTAATCGTGGCCTTTTTTTAATTTTCCTCCCATTAGATTTCCGAAAACTTCCCCCGTCCCGCCCGTGCGAGGGTTTCCCGGGGGATTGGAACTCCCCTATTAAACTCCCTTTCCCGGGACGGGTACTGTCCGTACTCTTTTGCTCCCTTTTTATCTTTTAAATTTTTTTCCAAACCCCCCTTTGAAGACAATGGGGTGCTTTTCTGGGGGCCGATTCCTCTGTAGCGATCGAAGTTTTTTTGTAGATTTGCTCAGCGTTCAAATGTTCTTTCGATGAAATTTGTAGGAGAGAAAGGGTCCTCCTCCTATTCCCTTTCCCCCATTTGGCTCCTCCCCCTCTTTTTTAGTCTTACATGTAGGTCAAAATTCATTTTGAGTTTTTTTTTATGGTGCGAGAAAAAGTCCTAACTTAATTCTTTTACATGTATCGTCCAGTTTTCCAAAAACCACTTATTTAAAAGACTATCTTTCCCCCTTGTATATTTTTGCCCCGCTTTTTTGGGAGATAATTAAATTAAAATGGTATGGGGTTTATTTTGGGTCCTATTTCCATAAACTATGCACGTTTTCATGCCAGTACATCATCTGTTTTTTACACTCAGCTTTATGGAAGGTGAAATCAGGGAGTGTGATATTTTCCCGCTTTTTTCTTTTTCCTCAAGATTGCTTTGGTATTTTTGGGTCTTTTTTTGGTTCCATATAATTTTAGGTTTTTTTTCCCCTAGTTTTTGTAAAACTGTCATGGGGACTTTTATAGGATTACTTTTAAAATTTTTAATTTGCTTTTAGGAGTATGGAAATTTTTTTTAAAAATATTAACTATTTCATGATTCAGCAATTCCCCTCCAATATAATACCTGCAGAAGACAAATAATCAGAAAAACTGTTGACCCCAAGCTCATAGCAGCATTATTTCGATAGCCAAGATATGAAAAATCTCTGTTTCCATCAACAGTGAAAGATAAAGAAGATTATTGCATGAAATCATTTGAAATCATGCACCTAAATGATGCTACAATAATAACACCCCACCTTTTGGGTTTTATTTTTAAAAATTTTATATTCCCGGGCCCTTTTTTTTTGAGAAAAAAACAACCAAAAGGGTTTTTCTACAAAATATTGCCCCAATATTTTTCAAAATTGTCAAATCAGAAAAAAAAAGATTAAAAATTTGTCAGTTGAAGAGGATGAAAAGACATGATGACTAAATGCAACATAGGGTTTCACGATAAAAACCTAAGGAAAAAAAAGACCCTGAATAAAATCATATTTAATTTTAAAAAAAAAAAGATATTTTGTGTATGGTTTTTAATACACACATACAACACAACACAACACATACAATGGAATACGATCAACCCTAAAAAAAATGAAATTCTCCCCTTTGCAATAATATGGATGGGGGGATGATATTAAAGCTTAATGAATCAGAGTGAGACAGACAAATACTGTAAGTTTTTACTTAAATGCAGATCTAAAAAAATTTAAAAAAAACATGTTAAACAACAAAAAAAAACAATTCACAGATACAAGAACAAACTGTTCCCTGGAAGGGGAGAGGGCAGGACAAGAAGAGGGAAGGGGGTTTGGACACAAATTTTTAGGTGCAAAATAAAAAAGCTATAAAGATTAATGTACACACAGGGGCTAAGCCATATTTTTAATAAATTTAAATGGATATAATCATCAAAATGTTGAATCACTATGTTGTATACTTTAAAATAACAAATATTGGAATCAACTAACTTTGATAAAAAAAACCCCATTGGGGTTTTATATAAAGATATAGGATATAATAAAAAATATATACAATAAAAAATATAAATGTGAAAATATTTTTTGAATAATTGATATCTTTGTTAAAAAATTTTGGAAATTTTTCCATCTTAGAGCAGGTTTATAACCCAAAAATTTCGCCTTTTGAGGGGATATCCCAAGCGAAAAGAAAAAAAGGGAAGGTGACCAGTTTAATACTTTGTCTTTTGGTTCTCTAGTTAATGTAAAGAAGAGTCTTTATGCTTGAAATGCCCTTACATATTCTCTGGCTAAAAATTATCGTCAAATAGCACCCAAGCTGTAAGGCAGGTTTTCCCTGAATAAGCCAAAGACTATACAATTTTCGGAGATGTTTCCATAATTTAAATCTCCTACTTTGTGAGGGTGTTTTAAGAGACTTCATTTTATTCTCAACCAAATAGCAGTCCAACGGGGAAGGAAGAAACAGGGAGTGCCCTTGACATTTAACCCTATTTTTTTTTTTAAAAAATGCTTTTACCTAAAAACATTTGGTGAACTTGACACTGGGTAAATCTCGGGTTTATGCATCTTTTTAACAATCTGAACCGAGTTTTTTGTTTACCATTCAAAAAACTGAATTAACCTTTTTATGTTCCTTAAAAATTTTCCTATATAGATCCTACTTTTTGTAAAATGCATTTTTAGAATTGGGTTTTTTCCCTTTAAAGATAAAAAAAATTATTTTCCTTTTTTGGTCTTTGAAATTTTTGGGGGAAAGCCACTGAGGTTTTTTTAAATTTATCTTGAATTTAGTTACCAAACCAAAAAAGGGTTTATCAAAGACCCAATAGGGTTTCCCCAAGGGTGCTAAGGGTAAAGAACCCCCTGCCAAAACAGGAGACAAAGGGGCACGGGAAGATCCCCTGGAGGGAAATAAACCCACTTCATATCTTTCCCTGGAAACCCCAAAGGGACAGAGGGCCCAGCAGGCACAGTCCATGGGTTTTGCAAAGAACGGACACAATTGAAGCCTTTGCATGATAAGACCAGTAATTATGAAAATTTTCTTTTATTTGTGTCTTGTTTCTTAGATACCAATCATATCATCTGAAACTAAGAATGGACCCAACTGAAGCGACTTTGCATTATAAACTCAGTAATTAGATTTTTTTTATTTGTCTGGTTTTTTTAGAACAAAAACCATATCATCTGAAACTAAAGGTAATATTGCCCCTCTTTCTCATATTATTCATCCCATTTCCTCACTGAAGAAACTAAATACTTAAAAAAATGTTGAATAAGTAAAATGTTGGCTTTTTATTTTTTCTTTTGACTTTTCTTTTTCTTTTAATTTAGGGTATTTTAAAATTTTTAAATTTTTATTTATTACCACGAAAACATTTAGAAATTCTCACTGTAAACATGGAGAAAACTCCCTTTTGGAACTGACAATCTATTTACTATTCATACCATCAACAGTAGATTTTTCTTTAGGCCTTTTAAATTTTTTTTTCGTGAGTTTAAAACCATTTTTTCTAGAATGGTCTCAATTGCTGATGCACCTTTCCTCCTTAAAAGAAGAAAGTAACCCTAAAGCCACTGAATGATCTAAAACATAAAAAACCCAATTTTCTTTAAATGTCTTTAAGAGTATTAAATATTATAAAAAAAGAGAAAAAAAATAAAATTTGCATGTTTGTTTTTGTTATTGCCATTTCGATAAAAGAAAATAGCTTCCATTTGATTTTTTCCAAAGAGCATAGAGAAACAACGGGTAAAAAAATGAAATGGAACCATTTCCTTTAAAATTTAAACTGGTGACAAGTCCCATAAGAAGACTTCTCAAGAATTTATTGGGCCAAATGGAACTGGACCTGAGAACCCTCACATTACCCCCAACCCTAACTTACTGTACAAAATATTTTTATTATTTAATTTTTTGGATCAAACCCAAAATTGGCTGTTGTTGTTGCTGAATAACTTTTCAAAATTTCAAGGGTGGGCTTTTTCCTCCACTTCAATTTTTTTTGAAAAATTTACATCCCAAAATTATTTACCTGGGAGCAATATTAAAAATTTCCATGAGGGTATTTTCCTATAAAGAAAATACTATACACACTTTTCGGTAAAAGAAATACACGAAAGAACAAAAATAATGAATAAAAATATAAAAGAAGGATAAGGATTAAAAAATTTTGGGAAAAACTGAAGAATCAGACAAAAGAATAAATACATACAATTCTTTTCTGAAAGACATCACATCCTTTAGTCCTCTTTGTATCACCTTCCACATCTGTTTTTAAAAAAGGGGGGTTTTGGGTTATGAACAGGAAACTGATAATGGAATTCACAAAAATAATTTTTTCTTTATATTTAAGAAGAATTTTCCTAGAATCTTTTATCTGTTTTTAACCCTTTAATATAATAACTTAAGGAAACTAAAATTTTTAAATATAAAAAATATTCACACTTTGTCCCACAAAGCCATTTTTTTTTTTTAGAATTCACCCGCTGAATATACGCCAAGTTCTTAAAAAAAATGTTTTTATGTCCATTTATAATCTATTTTTTAAATTTGGGGGTCTTTTTATTTAAAAAAATCTTTAAAAAGTTCTTAAATTTTCCTCTGTTACACTTGTTGCAAATAATTTCCAAAGTTGGATTTTCTTTTTATCTCATTAGAAGTATTAAATCTTGTCAATTTATTAATTCTGGATGTTGAGGTTAATATTTTGTAGGATTTAGGAAAAAAGAAGTATTTTTGTGTATTTTATTGGGGGGAAAAGGGGTGGGATAGAGACAGGAGAAAAATTTGGATAAAAGATAAAGCTAAGGCAAATTGTAAACAAATTTTGAACCTGGGGGGAAAGGGGGGGAGGGAGTTCCTGTACTCTTTTTTAAAATTTCTCTAAAAATTTAATATTAATTTAAATAAAGTTAAAATGCAAAAGTCAAAAAAACCAACCATCTAAAAATATTTAAAAAAATTTTTGGGAAATAACATTTGGGTCTAAAAAAAAAAAATGAAACGTAAGCTAATTAAAAATGATGATAATAAAACTATAATCTGATCCCCGAAATAAGGCTAAAGCAACTAAGATGAAAACATCAACCATTCAAGTTTAAGAATAATAGAGAAAAAAATGTCCTAAAACAAAAAAGGAACTGACAAAAAATACAAAGATTAATACATTAAACAAATAGTAACAACAAATAATCTAAGAAATTGGGTTTTTGAGGGGAGGGGAAAAAAAACCCAAATTTAATTGCTTGGAAGTATAACTGAGAAAAAGATAAAGCATAAAACAGCAAATCAGACGAGATTGATCATATCAACTTAATCTTCTAAAGTCGTGATTATTTAAGAAATAAAATCATGTATATTATAAAATAAAAGTGACAAAAAATTTTTTTAAATAAGAACACTAATATAGTGGCAATTTAATTTTAAAATTAAGATTAACTGAACGAGACTAGGGAAATAATTATCAAAGGGGAAATTTAAAAAGTTTTATGAGGAAATTTTTTCCAGCCTTTGTTTTGAAGCAGAGTATACACTTCATGAATAAGTCGCACAGAATGATAAAAACTTTTATTTTTTTCTTATTGTGGAACAAAAAAAAAGACAATGAATAATAAAATCATTGCTTATCTTATCACAGCAATTTTTTTAACGGAAATTTCAGGATTTTAAACCAAAATCTACATACATGTCAGATCAAAAGTGACAAAAATAGTATAAAGATTTTTCATATAGTCTTTACCCCCGATTTTCAAATGTTAAAATTTTACTGAAATTTTCTTATCATCCTTTCTGTAATGCATGCTATTTTTTTCTGATGTTTGCAAGGAATTCACAGGGACAATTCCCTTAACCCCAAATTTTATTACATAAGGTATTAGTAAAAATGTGTAATAAATAATATATTAACACACACATACATGCATCTAATTCTTTACAAGTCACAGCACAATTAGAAGACAAGATTGAAACAGCAAAAACCTAACAACTATAAATTTTACTCAAATTTTTCTAGTGTTCCATTAAGTCAAATAGCAACAAAAAATCAATTTTTCATGTTTTTTTTATTTTCCTTTAAACCCGGACAAATTCCTCATTTTTTCCATCATGATTTTTAGATTTTTGAGGGTTTTCAACCCATTTATTTTGTACAATCCCTCTCTGGGTGGGGGGACTTTT
>JAJLRB010000107.1:0-23403 GCA_020976825.1 Odocoileus hemionus
CTTATTCACTCATTGGAAACTTTGGAAATGTGTCATCTTCTTGTAACTTTTTTGCCAATATTACACGGGATATATTTGGGATGTTTAATATAAGCATTATTTTTGCATCCTTGATGTCCAATATTGTTTTATTGCATGATCTGCCTCCCAAAAATGTACCACTCAGTTTCATGTGTCTTGGAACCACTTGGTGGCCAATCGATGCTATGTTACCATCTGTGATTGTCTTGTGTCCCGTAACAGTGGATTGCGATGAGGGGTTTCAGTTGGTAGTTGTAGGTCTAGGTAGCTCTGCACTTTTCTGGAGCTGCCCTAAGAATAGGAGCTTTTAATGGATCTGCTACCCCGTGCATACTTCTCTTGTCTGGCTCGCCTTAGGTAGAAGCCTTCATCTTCTTTTCGCTTCTAGTCTGTTTTTCAGTCTGGTCTTCATATTCCCTCATTTAAGTCAAGGTCGTTCTTTTCAAAGATTCTCAGTACAAACCTCCACATGTCAATCTCCATTATGTGAGAAATGTACCTTCCATGGCAGATTCTATTCCATTTGCTTCCTGATCAGTGACTTGCCCAGATTCTTCTGACACACACAGTGCTTTCCACTATACAGTTCACAAAGGGCTTGGCCCAAACAGACCAGGTTATATTTTATGCACACCCTATTTATGGCATGATACGCACAGGCTTCCATAAACCATGCCCGTCAAGATCTGGCTCGAGATAAGCAATATTAAGAACCTAGCTGAAAACTCTTAACCCCTCTCTCGTATGGTTCTCTGGTCATGGTATGTGAAAAAAGACAAAAGTCCTTCTGAGCCTCTGTTCCTTAATTTCCATTCCCAGGAATCCAGAGCAGAGATTTATCTTCTTCTGTCCTCAAAAATTGCGTACCATAGCTATACCGCACAGCTTTCATACCTTCATCCCACACCAATGTGCAGTTGACTTCCTCATCTGCAGCCCAGGTGTAGTCATAACCTAGCTGTGCGGAGTTTGCTCACTGAGAGATGTAAGCCACTATGCTGCCCCGAATCAGGTAGTTTGAGAAGAGTATCTGAGTCTCACGCAACTCTTGCTAAGACTAGTCTACGGACAAGTAATTAGCACCAGTGTTTCGTCCAGCTGCACGTCAGAAGGTCACTTATTTCTCAGTGCTTCTTTCCTGGCTTTCAAATTTTTCAGAATACTCGTTTTAAGAGTGTATACATTATCCTGCTCATGCTTACATTACTCCTGTAGTCTAGAGAGTAGCTTCAGGCTACTGTTGTTCAGAGATATACCAGGTCTCCTGTGTTGGGGCTTGCAGTAGTGGCTCAGTGGATAGAAGACCTGGCACAGTCCAATGCAGGACAGTGGAGCCTCTGCTATGTTCAGTATGCCGCTTGGGTTGGACTAAGATCCCTCGACGACAGATGGAACTCGCGGTAGCTCCACTCCTAACGCTAAGTTGTCCGTGGTATAATGCTCATGTTGTCGAGTCTAGCATGGCACGGAGCCTGAGCGATGAGGGGGCTGTATGTGTGTCCTTGGACTCCTTGCAGAGAGCGCAGGCATGACTAGAGCGACTATCGCAGGCACATTAGGGTCTCCTTTTCAGCCATTGGATACACAGACTTGCGTCTCGATATCTTGCCAGGCTCTTCAGTTTTCTTTTCATTTCTGTTTTACTCTCCACTCATGGAATTGGTAAGGATCAAGGAGTTATTTGGTAGAAAGATAGACCAGAGATCGCCTGTAAGTATCAAGCTCATTAGACGCAATGTTGTGGTCAGAGTCGACTCCTAAACAGGCGAAGTTCTGTGTTAGGTTTCAGACCTCTTCTAAAGTGGTGTTCCGAGAGCTTAGGTGGGGGATTCGAGGACCTCGAGCCCAGATAAACTTAATAACAGAAGAAAGAATAGCGGTGGTTGGAATTTTAAGTGTGGGGAGGAAAATGAAGTTTACTGGGCTTGGAGAGGAAGGATAAAAAAAAAAAAAAAAGGAGGGGATGAAAAAAAAGGCAAGTGGGACATCAAAAAACCCTCTCAGACAAACTGATGTTGTGTTTTTTAATCCAAACTATCACTGAAGCGTCCCTTTTAATTGTATGACTATCACCAGAAACAAGTGTTAAGTGTTTTATAAATATCTAAAGTACAATACTGTTATGTAGTATATCTTTATGATTAGCACATAATGTATCTGAACTTGAAATTAGTTGCTGTGTATAATAGTTTTTAAAAATATCAGCAGAGTGCAAATTTTAAAAAATCTTTGGATTATGAATGTGATTGCTTGCATAACGATTAGTTATTACAAAATTAGTGAGTTAATGATTTGTGGTACCTCTCCCTATTCTTAAATAATGTTGTTTTCCCGTTCCACTGTGGCTAATAACTGTAGTGTGTACTGGTGATTCAGGATACTTGGACAAGGGTAACATGTGGAGTTGGAGGATCACTGTCTGTGCTAAAAATTAGTAGAGGCTCTGCCTGGATAACACATGACCTCGTACAAAATGAAAATATTGAGGAATATACGATACATTGGTGATGTCATAAAGTCTATTATAAACCTAAATAAGGAAAAAACAAAAAAAAAAAAAATTTATTATGAAGTCTGTCCGGAAATTTAGTTTACATTATTTTTTTCTTGAAAACTGCTTCTTTATTGTTAGTCTTTGTGTTTAATGGAATATTTATTTAAATATATTTTGCATAATATATTTGAAATGTTGACTTCTAAAAAAACTAACAAAAAGCATAATTCAAATCCTACGTTGGCATCACAAATATTCAATCGATCTTTTTAGATGCATTCGCTTATTCTCCCCTCTTCCATCCAGAACATTTTAACACATTTCAGCACGCTTCCCTCGTTATATTCACTAGATTGTGTACAAAGAGTATACAATGGCGAATTACATCTACCGGTACATGGCGAAGGAAGCGCCAAGAGCGATGCTCACGTCGAGCCAATTTGATTACTAGAACAGAAACATACCTAACCTGTCAAGCGGAGTTGGAATAGCAGTTTGTGTGACTTTACCAAAAAAACAACTCCCCCCAAAAAACCCCCCAAAGAAACACACACCAACCCAATTCCCCAAGAAAAAGTCTCTCTATTCAGTCTAATCTGTTAACTCTGCGAACACACAGTAGTAACGTTCTACATCTAGTCAGGCAGCAGATCTCTAAATTGATGCTCTCAGCAGCATAAAAAAGAAAGAAAATTTATTGTGATTTGTTCCAATAGTTTTAAGCCCCCCAAATATAAGTTTAGTTAAACCAACATGTTACAAGGTACCTATATTCACATTACGTTAGGTGCAAAAAATGGATTGGAAGGAAAGTAATAGAATTATCCTGCTCACAAAGTGCCTGAGCCTGTCCATGCTTGGAAGATTGCTTCCCCCCAACTTCACTGCTATTATATTTATTTTTTTTTCCTAGTTTTTATTTTTTTTTTTTTTTAAATGCAAAGGCAAATCAGCGATGTTTTTAATAGTACAAATGCCTGTTTACCGAAAAAATAAATATCTACCTAACTTTTGGGGAAATTAGTATAAAAAAAAAAAAGAATATTACAGTTTAAACTGTTTGCGCTACTGGACATTTTACTGAGGGGGGGGGGGGAGGGGGGGGGGGGGGAAAGAAGGAAAGAAGTTAGCATTTCAAGTCTGATTGTTGAGATGAGTTAAGTATGCTAAAAATTTATGTCCAACTCTTTGAGACCCCATGAAATCAAACAAGCGGGCTTTTCATACCCATTCGACTTTATTCTCCTGGGGTTTGTTCTTGAGCTCATGGTGTGTCCATTTGGAGTCGGTGGGTGCTATTCCTAGAAACATCTCATCCTCTGTCACCCATTTCTTCATATTGACTTCACTCAAATCTTTGCTCTAGCACAGGCTCTTGTTCTGTGGACTTGGCTTAAATGTTGAGCAAGTCACTCTGTTCGTTTTATATATGTTTTCCATCGTCGACAGAGTCTGTATGATCAGAGAGTGTTTGCTTTATAAATATCTTGAATTCAGCTCTGAATCAGGCTGATTTCTGCGTAGATGAATTTTTCAATCCAGAATTTTAGCTGCATTTTTTTCTTGACCATAGTTATCCAGTGAGATTCCCGGCTGTATTGTTTTTCTTCTGATTTAGTAAGAAATTGTTTTATCATTTTGATTGGATTAATCACGATCGCTTTATTAACGTCTTACTACATCGCCATGAATAAGAATTTTAAACCATGAATTTCAGTTTATTTGGGTATAGTTAACCATATTATGTAGTTTTCAGGCTGCTTATTGGCAAAGTGATTCCACTTTATAACACTTTCCATCTGACTAATCTACATCTTTTTTCAAGTTCTATATTCCCATTTCAGATGTTCTTAGAATTAATCGAAACAGTTTATCTAGTAGCTTATACCCTTGATACTATTAGATGCACTGGTCGAAATTATTCGAACATCGTACTAACTCACATGTTTTTAACCAATTTAACAAATAAAAATATTGATTATTTAGACAGAACTAAATGTGTTACTAAACTAATAGGTAAGTGACACTAAGGCTTTTGTTTCGACCGTTCTTCTTGTCATGAATTGACTCTCAATATCCAGTAAGATATCTTATAAAAAATAATAACACCAAAGTTTTCATATTAACCATCATTCCAAAAGAATTACATGTGTGTTCACAGAACAAACAGCCACCTTATGGTGTATGACGTTCTAAGAAGTGCAAGAAAAGGAATCTAATGGGAGCATTAGTAGAATGCGCCTCCGCAATGTCAACTCCTCAAATTCTCCAAAACCCATAGTTTTTGAGTCTTACCATTGATGCACAAGACAAATATCTCAAAATCTGCACTATTCATCTTTCTAGTCAAATTGCTGCTACTCTGGAATACCACAGGCGGGTACATGAAATTCTCAAACCTGTTTTTTTACCAGTCTTGGATGTCGAAGCTATGTTTATCCTGTTCACCCACTGCATGTGCTTAGGGATATCTCAAGTCATTCCTCACTGATCAATGGACACATCAATCAAACAGGCTATTTCATTTCTGTACTGATTTAGACTACATAGCCAGTCAGCAAACTAATTAGATAGAAAATTCTCTAGATTGTCATTCTAATACCTGTCTGTTAATAGTAATTTTTTTAAAGTCAGATGTTATGCTCTGGGACTGCCAACTGTTAGATTGCTTATACTGCGAAATTTGAACACATAGTCATATAGACAAGGAAATTGGATTTATTTAGTGATTATGTGACCTATAGCACTGTGTCGTTTGTTAACTCTAAATGCTGAAACTGAGACAAAATACTATTGCTGTTTTTAACATGTACTTATTGGTACTGTCTTCCAAGGAAATTAAATGCCAGTTCCTACCTACCCTCCCTAACCAACTGACAAGAGAGACACTTTTGAGTTTCTGTAACGCTCTCCTAGGAATCATTCTCGAGAACACCTCTTGTCTGCGTCAGATTTTGTTTGCGAATATCAAGGTATGCTGCTGTTCCGAGGCGATCTCTTTTGGCAGATATTGGAAGATTCGAGATAAAGATGCATGGGGATTTTCTCCCAGCTCATACAGGATGGAATTCCGTATTCCCGACGATGCTATTCATCATCAGGTGGAACATTCCTCGATGTACTCCTGTTATCCGCTAAACAATAACAACCAGACCAAAAGATACGGAAAAACAAAGTGTGCACATATCTATAAATACATATATTTCATAGGAGAGATATGACAAGTTTTAGTTTTCCTATCCCCAAGATAGCACCTTGATCTGAAGCCCTCTAGTGGCTAGAGCTTGGATGATGAAAGTGACGCTCATGTTTTGATTGCAAGAATACGCAACAGTCGAAGGAAACTTACCTGCCGGTGAGATGTTAGTGACTCCCGATACGGAGAGTCACTAGGGTTCAGAACTGATCCCTATACTATGTCCGCACAGTCTATGTGGGTACATCACTTAAAAGGAAAAAGTCCTTGCATTCCACATCACTCTAAGACCCAGTTCAGCCTAAATTAAATAAATATAAGAAATAAATATTAGAATTACATAAATATTACATATCTAAGTGTGGGCAAGAAATCTGCCTGCTAATGGAGGAGAGTTGACAGGAGCTACGTGGTTGTAGCGCGAAGAGTCCCCACTGGATGAAGGAGAGTGCGGTAATCCTGTCTCCAGTATTCTTGCCTGGAGAACATCCTCCACTATGCTGGCGAGCATGAGCTGGTGGGCTAATAAGTCATGGATGTCACCACAAGAGCCTTGGACCAAGATGAGCACTTGCTGAAAAAACAAATAAAACTGCCTTGGCATATCTAAGGCTGGTTAGCAACAGGAACATGGTACGGATCCACCAAAAGGAAAGTTTTTTTGATCTTCTTTGTGGTTAAGGATCCACTGCCCACATAGTCCTACGAGGGATCCATTGATGCATTGATAAATAGATTGAGATTAACGGGAATGAGAACAAATGACTCTCCCAGACGTAGAAAACTCTTTGCTTCAACCCTCCTAGCATGCTTGTCCTACTAGACAGGTGATGCACAGACCTCCCGAGTATCGAATTGTTGAATTCGATCTGACTTTTCATGTGGTTTAGTAGTTTTTGAGCCTGATGTGGAGGTCAACAGGAACTCATATGTAAGCAAAGGGGCAACCATTAAGATGAGGCAGAACTATTCTACGAGAATGTTTATAAATTTGCAAAGCTATCTACGAGTATTATCTACTTCTGAAATCTACTTAATGACTCTATTCTATTAGAGACAACCGATGGTAGCAAGGTCAAGCATGACCAGTTTATGGCGTCTACAGAGATCCACAAATGGGGTATGAAAATTAGGGACAAGGCTTTTCGTTCTTATGAATGTTAGATACTAATGAGGGTTGATTTTTAATGATGCAAGCCAAAACAAAAATAGGCACTGTGAAGAATATTAAAAAAGATCACTATGATAAAAACAGTCCTTGTGGTTGGGCGCAGGTGTCATTATGCAGGAATGTCAAGGGAAGAGTTTTTGAGGCAGCAGACACAAAAGTAAGCTATGTAGGTAGAGTTAAGGGCAATACAGTGGTCCAGACTTAAAACAGGCTCCAAAATGGCAAAGGAACTGAGAGATACCTAGAGAGGAGCATAGGAAACAAGCATGGGAGATGTTGAACTAAAGTCAGAAAAGCAGGAAGGGGCCAAATTCTATAAGATCTCGTCAGTTATGGAAAAGGGCTGGGTTTATTATAAATGCAATATACCTTGAGTCTTAGAATGATGGTAGGCAACAATAGGCAATTAAATTTAATATTTAATTTTTAATGTTTAATGTTGAAATATGTTGAAAATCTGCTTCTTAATTTTGCATTCCTAAGCCTAGTTATCTCTTCATTAAATTAAAGCCTTATGCCTGAGTTCCACTATCCTTTAAAGTAGCCTACTTAACACTCAATAAAATTTAATTTGTATAATCAAGACAACTTAATTAACTAAAAGTTATAAACAACTTCATTTTTCCATGAATGTTATTTGCCGTTAAAGAAAGGGAAAATTCATGAATTTTCTTCATCCATCCATCCATTGTACTTGCTACGCATATTTGTTACAATTTAGTCATTAATCATGCCTTATATATGGCTCTAGATAAAAAGGACATGTCCAAACTATCTTTTTAGATTTTATGTCTACTGATATGTACATAATGAACATGAACTTTGTTCATCAAATTTTTCTGATTTTTTCCCCAGAGGCCATCTCCTTGTTCTTCAGCATTTATTATAGATTCTAGACACTCTGTACCTATATTTGGACATTTTAAAGGCTGTGTCATCTTTCTAAGCAGAGTATCTGAAAAGAAACAAAAAGATAGTCCTAAAATGATGTTCTTATTAATCAAGATTTACAGACTTCTCTTCCCTTTCAATCTTTGATTTTTGAGGCTTTATTTTTTTTTATTTAGCAAACATTCATGGGGGCAGTATTTTAAGTGCCAGAACTGTCCACATTTTAAAAATATAAAACTCATTAAAGTAAAATGCTAAGTTGAAGTGACTTATGGGCGTACAAATTAAAGGAAACGGGGAGTATGTTTTCATAATCGTTTTAAAAATCTTATTCGGGTGGTAACTTTATCATTATTTTTCTTGAAAAGACTATTTTTTGAAAAGGAAGTACAGAAAATATGCTGAAAATTTTTGCATATATTTTTTTAGAGTTTATTTTGAGAGGTAAAAAATTTATAAAAGAAAAAACTGGTTTAAAGAAAAATTGGTTTTGGGGGAAATAATGGCGAAATTCTTTTTGGAAAAGTTTTAAAAATTTATATGATTAAAAGGACATGGGGTAAGGATGACTTCCCATTAATGAGATGTAAAACATCAAGGTCTCAAAAAAATGGCCATCATCGTATATATAACTATTTTATCTTTAAAGGCATTTTAAATTCTTTTAAGCTGAAGACCGCACATAAGACAAGTGGTTAATAACAAAGGGGAAAAACTTTTCAATAAAATCTTGTCTTTGTTTATGAAGGTTAAAAGACCCATTTTTTAAAAAGGAGGTTTCTGCTTTAAAACAGCCCCCATCAAAAAAATTTAATCTGTACTAAAATTCACGTTTTTGGGGGTTCCCATATTACAGACAGAACAAATTTTAGAAAGTGTTTTCTGATACAATCGGGAAAGAAAATTTGAAAAAGGGCAAACAGTTATGACAATAGAAGAGAATAGGAATCACAAATTTATTTTTTTTTCATTTATTTTTATTGTTGGAGGTAATTATTTAACAACATTGCAGTGTTTTTGTTACAGTGCAAAGAATTAGCCATTGGATTTACATGTATTCCCATCCCTCCCGGTCCCCCCTCTCCATCTCCTCTCTGGGCGATCCCAATCCCTCTAGGGTCTTCCCAGTGCACCAGGCCCCCCCCCCCCCCCCCCCCCGAGCACTTCGTCTTCATGCATCCCAGATGGGCCTGGTGATCTGTTTCACCCTAGATATACATGTTTCGATCGCTGTCTCTCTTGAACAAACAGCCCGCCCTCGCCTTCTCCCCACAAGAGGCCACAAGTCTGTTCTTTACATCTGAGTCTCTTTTTATCTTTTTTTGATGCATATAGGTTTAACGTTACCAGCTCTTATCTAGATTCCATAATATAGTGTTTAGTATACTGGTTAATGGTCCTTTTATTTTCTGGCTTACTTCGCTCTGTAAAATGGGCTCCAGTTTCACCCATCTCATTTAGAACTGATTGTCCAAAGAATTCTGTTTTGATGAGCTGAGTAATATTCCATGGTGTATATGTACCATACGCTTACTTATCCATATCAGCTGGTGATGGGCAGCTAGGTTGCTTCCATGTCCTGGCTATTATAAACAGAGCTGCAGATGAACCATTTGGGTGCACGAGTTCTCTCGTTTCAGGATCTGTTTTCCTCGGTGTGTATGCCCAGAAGTGGTATTGATGGGTCCATATGTGCAGATCCTAACTCCAGATTTGTTAAGGAAATCATCCACACTGTGATCTAGTGGTGTGAACTAAGTTTGCACTTCCCACCATCAGTGTAAGAGGGTTCCCTTTTCTCCACGCCCTCTCCAGCAGTTATTGCTTTTAGACTTAGGAGATAGCACCATCCTGACTGGCGTTTTATAAATGGTACTTTTGTGGTTTTGATTTGCAATTTCTCTGATAATGGAAGTGGATTGTTTAGAGTAATCATTTTCAATGTGTGTTTGTTACCATCTGTATGTCTTCTTTGGAGTAACTGTTTGGTTGAGGTTTCTTTGGCCCATTTTTTTGATTGGGTCATTTATTTTTCTGGAGTTGAGCTGGAGATGTTGCTTGTATATCTTTGAGATTAATCCTTTGTTCTTGTAGCTTCATTTGCTATTATTTTCTCCCTTTCCTGAGAGCATTGTCTTTTCACCTTGCTTATAGTTCCTTTGTTGTGCAAAAAAAGTCTTTTAGTTTTCATTAGGTCCATTCTGTTTATTTTTGTTTTTATTTCTAAAATTCTGGGCCCACGGCGCCCCCGCGCGTAACTCAGAGGATCCTGCACATCCGATGTCTTTATGTCGGAGGAGTTGTTTATGCCGATGTTCTCTCTAGGAAGTTTTATAGTTTCTGGTCTTACATTTAGATCCTTTAATCCCTCATTTTGAGTTTATTTTTGTTGAGTAGGTGTTAGAAAGTGTTTAGTTTATTCTTTTCAAAGTGGTTGGAACCAGTTTTCCCAGCCAACCCTTGTTAAAGAGGCTCATCTTTTTTCATTGTATATCTTGATCTTTTGTTTTTTATTTCGAAGATAGGTGAAGAGGTTGTGGATTTATCTCTGGGCTTTCTATTTGTTCCATGATCTTTATTTCTGTCTTTGTGCCGTCCCAACTGTTTTGAGGGCTGTGGCTTTGTAGTATAGTCTAAAGTCAGGCAGGTTGGTCCTCCAGTTCTTTTCTTTTTTCTCAAGGTTACTTTGGTATTGAGGTTTTTTGTTTTTCCATACAAATTGTGAAAATTATTTGTTCTAGTTCTGTGAAAAAAACTTTTGGTGTTTGATAGGGATTGCATTGAATCATATTTTTGTTTTTGGGGTTGTTACCATTTTGCAATTTTGTTCTTCCAATCCATAACTGGTATATTTCTCCATCTGTTTGTGCCCTCTTTGTTTTTTCATCAGTGTTTTATAGTTTTCTATGTATAGGCTTTTGTTTCTTTGGGTAGATAATCCTAAGATTTTTTTTTTTTTGTTGAATGGTAAAGGGTATTGTTTCCTTAATTTCTTTTTGTTTTCTCATTTTTTTGTGTATAGGAATGAAAGGATTTCGTGTTTAATTTTATATCCGAAACTTTATTGTTTCTTTGTTTGCTCTGTAATTTTTGGTAGGTTTTGGGGGTTTTCTATGTAAGGTCATGTCACTGCAAACAGAGAGAGTTTCACTTTTTTTTTTCCTATCTGGTTCCCTTTTACTTTTTTTTCGCCCTGATTGCTGGGGCCCCAACCTTCCAAAATATGTTAAAATGGTATTGGTGAGAGTGGGCCCCCTTGTTTTGTTCCTGATTTCGGGGAAATGCTTTAAATTTTTTTCACCATTGGGGGGATGCTTGCTGTGGGTTTTTCATATAAGCTTTTATTATGTTGAGGTATTTTCCCTTCTTTCCTGCTTTTTTGGAGTTTTTTTTTAATCAAAATGGATGTTGAATTTTGTAAAAGGCTTTTTCGCATCTATTGAGATAATATTGGTTTTTATTTTTCAATTTTTTTAAAATTGGGTGTTTTTAATTGATTGATTTGAGTATTAAAAAACCCCTTGCATTCCGGGGGATAAAGGCCATTTGGGTTATGGTGTTGATTTTTTTTAATATGTTGTTGGATTCTTTGCTAGAATTTTGTTAAGGTTTTTGGGGCATTATTTTATCAGTGTTTTGGGCCCGTGTTTTCTTTTTTTTGGGCTCTTTGTTGGTTTTGGATTAGGGTGATGGGGCCTCATGAATGATTTTGGGAAAATTTTCCCTTTTCTGCAATTTTCTGGAAGAGTTTGGTAAGTAGGTGTTAGTCTTCTCAAAATTTTTTGGTAAAATTTCACTGTAAAAGCCATTGGTCCTGGGCTTTTTTTTTGTGAAGATTTTGATTACATTTCGTTTTCCCTTGCTTGTGATGTTTTTTTTTAGATCTTCTATTTTTCCGGGTTTCCCAGTTTTGGAAAGTTTACTTCCAAAGAATTGTCCATTTTTTCCAAATTTGTCCATTTTATTGGCATAGGGGGGTAGTAGTCTCTTATGATCTTTTTTTTTCAGTGTTGTCTGTTGTGTCCCCCATTTTCTTTTTAAAATTTTTTAACTTGGTTCTTTTCCCTTTTTTTTTAATAGTCTTGCTAATGGTTTGTCAATTTTGTTTTTTTTTTTCAAAAAAAACCAGTTTTTACTTTGAAATTTTTGCTATGTCTCTTTAGTTTTTTTGCATTTTTTCGCCCAATTTTTAAGTTTTCTTTCCTTTACTAACCCTGGGGTTCTTTTTCTTCTCCTCTAGTTCTTTAGGTTTAATTAGGTTATTTTTTTTGACTTTTTTCTTTTTTTCTTGGGTAGGGCCTGTATTCTATAAAATCCCCTTAGCATGTTTTTACATGTCCCATTTTTGGGGTTGTTGTGTTTTCTTTTTTCATTATTTTTATGAATTTTGATTTTCTTTTTTTGATTTCTTCATGATTTTTTGGGTTATTCAGAAGTGTGTTTTTTAGCCCCCATATGTTTGTTTTTTAAAATAATTTTTTTTTTCCTGTAATTGAGATCTAATCTTACGCACTGTGGTCAGAAAAGATGAGGGAATGATTTCAATCTTTTTGAATTTCCCAAAGACTAGATTTAGGCCCCAGGATTGATCTATTCGGGAAAAGGGTTTCCCGGTGCACTTGAGAAAAAGGTAAATTGATTGTTTTGGGGTGAAACGTCCTATAGATGTCAATTAGGTCTAGTGGTCCTTTGTGCCCTTTAAAGTTTGTTTTTCCCTTGTTCATTCTCTTTTATTTGATTTTCCTATTTTTGGATGGGGTTTTAAAAGTTCCCCTCTTTTTTTGGGTTTTCTTAAATTTTCCCTTTTTTTCATACTCGTTTAGTGTTTCCCTTACATATTGCAGTGCCCTATTTGGGTCCAAAATATTTAAAAATTGTTATTCTTTTCTTGGATTGACCTTTGTCATTATGAGTGTCCATTTTGTCTTTTTTCACCCTTTTTTTAAAAAGTCTATTTTATCTGGTATTGGACTCCGCTTTTTTTGGTTTCGTTTGTGTGGAATTTTTTTTTCCCCCCCTTTCACTTTTAGTCTGTATTGTCCCTTGTTTTGAGGGGGGTCTTTGTGACGGGCATATATAGGGGTTTGCTTTTGTATCCATTCAGCCAGCCCTTTTTCTTTTGGTTGGGCATTTTAACCCCTTTAATTTTAAAGGAATTATTGTGGGATGGTCCGTTACCCTTTTCTTTTTTTTTTGGGGTTCACGTTTTTTCCTTTTTGTGTTTCCCTGTTAGAGAAGACCTTTAGTATTTTTTGAAGAGCTGGGGTTTTGGGGGTGGAATTCTTCATTTTTCTTGTTGTAAAGCTTTTGAGTTTCCCCATATCTGAATGAGATCCTTTCTGGGTAGATAATCTGGTTGTAGGTTATTCTCTTTCTTATTTAATTTCCTGCCCTTCCCCTTTTGGCCCGAAGGGTTTCTATTGATAGTCAGGGTTGCCTATGGGAATCCCTTTGTGTTATTTTTTGTTTTTTTCCTTTGCTTTTAATATTTGTTCTTTGTGTTGATCTTTGTTAATTTGATTTTTGGTCTTGGGGGGTTTTTGCCTTGGGGGTTTTCCTGTTTGGGATCTTGGGTTTCTTGGATTGGGTGGTATTTCCTTCCCCTTTTAGGGCAGTTTTCAGCTATTATCTCCCCGGAATTTCCCTGGCCTTTCTTTTTTTCTTCTTCTTTTGGGGCCCTATGATTCGAATGTTGGGGGGTTTTTACATTGTCCCCAAGGGCCTGAGGTTGTCCCTATTTTTTTTTGATTCTTTTTTCTTTTTTCCCCTCTGCTTCATTTTTTTCCCCCATTTTATCTTCAACTCCCCTTTTCCTATCTTTATCTTGTTTTCACCATGGTTCCCCCCCAGATTTTTTGATCTCATTTTTTTCATTATTATTTTTAAATTTGGGCTTTTTAAAAATTTTTTCTAGGTCTTTGTTAAAAATTTTCTTTCATCTTCTCAATCTTTGTCTCCAGGGTATTTATTTGTAATCCATTTTTTTTTCAAGATTTTGGGTCATTTTTTTTATCATTATTTTAAATTCTTTTTAGGTAGATCCCATTCCTCCCCTTTTGTTTGACTTTGGGGGCTTTTTATGTTTCCCTTTTGCGTTAGGGATTTTTTGCCTTTCATCTTGTTTGATTGCTGTGTTGGAGTGGGGTTTCTTATTTTGTGGCGTGGTTTTTTTTATTGTGGGGTTTCACCCCGTGGGTGGGGGTTGGACAATTGGTTTGCAATTTTGGGTTTGGGAAGCTTTTTGTCAGCTTCTGGTGGTGGGATTGGTTTCTTCTCTTTGGGGTGCAATGGGTGTCCGTAATGGTTTTGCGATGGGGGCTATGTGTTAGGTTGACTTTGGACAGCCTTTATTTTACACTCAGGTCTATGTTCTCTTGCTAAAGAATTTTGGTGGGATGTCTTGTTTCTGGGCTTATTGGTTTGGTGGTGGTTTGGGTTTTTGGGGGTATGGGGGCTTTTTGGGTGGTCTCGTATTCCTTTTTTGTTCTGGTAGTTCAGGATTTTTTTGGTTTTTTTAGGTTTTGGGCTTTTAAGTCTCCCGCCTCTGGATTTCATTTTATTCTTTCCCAAAAGTCTCAAAATTTTCCAAACTTTCGCACTGGGCAATAAAATTTAGGTTAAAGGGGAAAAAATTTCCACCATTGAGACAACCGAGAGGTTTACAGGTTTCATAGAATGGAGGGGAGGAAGGAGAAAAGGTGACAGGAAGAGAAAAAGGGGATTCAAAAGGAGAGAGACAGATTAGCAGTTATCTGTTCCCAAAGGTTTTCCGTGCCCCGAAACCCCACAAAGATTCCAGATTGGATGGGAAGAGAAGGGGAAAGGAAAAATAGGGTGTTCCCAGGTAGAAAAAAGAGAGTCAAAAATGGGGAGTAATCACCCCACTCCTGAATAGAAAAGGGAAAGTTTTTGGATTTTTAAATGTCCAAAAATTTTTTACATACTGAAAAAAAAAAAAAAGATTAAAAATCTAGTGTAAGGTTAGACTCTTTAAAAAACAAAATTTTAAAAACAAAAAACACAAACACAAAAAAATTTTAGAATGTTTAATGAAGTTCAGTTTAAAAAATGGGTTTCTCTCTCTCTTTCCTCTCTCTCTCTTTTTTTTTTTTTTTTGGGGGTTTATAGTGCAAAGAAAAAGAAAATTTAAAGGAAAATAAGGGTATTAGAGGACTTTAAAAGGAAATAGGGGAGAAAAAAAAAAGAAAAAGAAAAAAAAAAGAAAAAAAAATTTTTTTTCCCCAAAAAAAAAATCGTTTTTAAAAAAATATGAAATGAAAGTTGGGGGTAATGGGAAGTAAAAGGTAATTTTAAAAGAAATTAAAAAGAAAAAATAAAAAAAAAAAAATTTTTTTTTTAAATTAAAAAAATATATTTATTAATATTATCAGGAAAAAAATTTTTTGGGTTGTTGCAGTCAGTGAGGGTTTAGTTCAATTTCAGATTCTCCTCTTTCCAGCTTTCATTCCGATATCTCAGGCCCCTTCCCCTGTAGTCGGTGTTTCCTTCAGGGATTTTAACTTTGCACCCGTCCTTTCGGGGGCGGGGTTCCCTTTGTTTATTTTTGGGTGCTGTTTTCCCCTTCTTCGGGTGTTAATTTCCGCCCTGACCCCGGCGGGATTCTTATTTAGGTTCTCTTTTTGTTCAGCCTCGCGGGGAGGGTGGGGTGCTGAAGAAAAATCGCGTGGAAAACATCCCGTGTTCCGGCCCCACTGGGTTTGCCCCGTCAAGGGTTGTCATGTTTCCCCCCTCACACTTTCAGGCTCCCGGCTGCCTATATGGAGCGGGGGCCCGCGTTGAGTGCGGTTCCCCCCCTTTTGGGTATCCCACAAAAGCGGGATTCGGTTGCGCCCCTGCGTTTTTTTGCCTTCCCCGGCCCCTGAAGCCGGTTCAGGGAGCCCAAAGGGTTGGGGCACTCTCCCGGGTGCAGCACCCTTTTCCCTCCGCGGCGAGGGGGCCAGGCGCCCGAGGGGTGGGCGCAATCTCCCCGGGTTTCGGCGCGCTTTCCCCACGGGCCTCAGCGGCCACTGCCAGTCGGGTTAGGAAGCTTTAGTAAACCCGGGGGCCCTTTTTCAGGTGGGAGGGGGTGGCCCTTTTCAGGGGTGGTTTGCCCTTTTTCCCCCCCCCCCTGCCTCCCCACCCCCGGGGGATGGGGCCCGTCTTTTTCTGGAGTTTTCAGTCCCTTTTTTTTGGAACCACCGGGGAGTGGTTCAGGCCAGTTTTTAAATTTTTTCCCTTGCTATCCCCAGTTTAAAAAAGCTCCCTCCCATTGCTCCAGGGCCTTCCGGGCCGGGGCCTTACCCCAAGCAATGCCCCCCGTCCCCCCGTTTTCCCCCCTCGTTTGTTGCTGGTGGTGCGGGGTTGGGGGACTTTTCTCTGGGAGTTGCTTTTGGCACGTAATCTGTGGGCCGTTTAATTTTTCCTCCCCGTTAGATTGCCGAAAACTTCCCCCAGTCCCCGCCAGTGCAGGGGTTTTGGTGTTGGGAAATTCCTCTATTAAGACTCCCTTCCCGGGGGCGGGCTCCCTCCCAGCTCTTTTTGACTCCCTTTTTATCTTTTAAAATTTTGCCTACCTCCCTTTGAAGACAAGGGCTGCTTTTCTGGGACCGATGTCCCCTTTCTAGCGATCAGAAGTTGTTTTGTGAAATTTGTCAGCGTTTAAATGTTCTTTCGATATTTGTAGGAGAGAAAGTGGTGCTCCTTCTGTGTCCTATGTCCTTCTTGCCATCTATCTTGAATTTAACTCGGAGAGCACTAATTATTAACTGTGCTTTGCTAGAACAGACTGTGATAAAGTTTGGACATCACCTTGAGTGAACGCAACATGTATACACAATGAACAATTGTAAGCCATCATGATCTATTAGGTTTGCCAATATGTTCTTCTACCTAAGTCAGATAGATTTAGGCTTTGGTGTTTACGAAGCAACATTTTATGCTAATTGATTTTTACTTTTCCATTCTCTATTAAAAATATTTAAGAGCCCCTGATCGGTAAATGTTTTGACCATTACAGGCAAAACTTGTATGGTACAGTCATACTCTAATGTTGGAAGAAAATTTATGAACCCAGCCAAATAAGATTATGTATGAACATCGATTAATGACTAAAGTAGTTGTACCAATATGTCAATTCTAAACTCTATTGTATATGTGTTTAAACCCTGACTCCGCTTCTCAGTTAATGTAATTATACAAGTAAGCGATGTTAACTTGTGATTAGTGTATCAATGTAGTACTTTGAATGTATACTTGAAGAAGTACGATAACGGCTAATAATGTGCTAGAGAAAAGAAATTGCCTTATGTAGGTCGATCGATGGACCATCAGACGTCAGTTGACTGAAAACTTGTAATTTTCCCAGTACACATTTTCCGAACGAAGCCCACTACTAGAGCCTGCCCCCATACTACTTCCACTGTAGCCACGATGATAGGAATAGTGTAAAACCTTGATTCAAGATGGAGATGAAACAGACATCTCTCTAGTTCCTCAGTCAGAAGTTTGGTGTTGTCTGGATTTGGGCCATGAAGAAAATGGCGATGTTTTCACCACAAGGTGATCGCTTAAGCGAGCCTTCAGAACACCCCCCAGCCAAGTAAAGTTAGTTCGTCAGGGTGCTGTGTGAGGTCCTACTCATGTAACAAACTTCTGATGCCTGAGAACTATGTACATACATAACTCGAAGCGTGATGCAAGTAATCAACACATCATCAACCATCATGAAAAATAAGAACGAAGTACAAGAGAAATATAAAAACACCTCTAGTAGAATATAAGGATATGAGTAGATAAGATGAAAGTGGGTAGACTTTGATGATTTAGCCTTACACTGTGTATACTATGTAGTGGATACTAAATTTTTATTATCTAATACATGTTGCATTTTTTTTGGATTTGTGTGATTGATTTCCTTTAATACCAGCCATTATGCAATATCTCTACAGTGACTATCAAAGCTCACATTTCAGCGAATTCTCTGTCATTAGCTTACTCTCCTCAATACCTGGTTCTGCCAGCCTATTTTGCTTGGCGAACCAAGTATATCCTTGCACTACAGGTATAATCTATTGGGATTTAATTACTTACCTCTCCATGATATAAGAATTTAAGTGAGTAGGGGGAGGGCTCACTATCCCCCCCTCCCCCCCCCCCCCCCGGTGTGGGGGGATGAGTAAGGACGACCAGATAAGAAGGCAGATAATGGGTGATGATGTCACTCAATGAGGAATTTTCACAATATAGATTACTTCGTTTGTGTTAAAAAATTATAAGATTAGACTAAGAAATCATAAGTTCATCAAAACCAACTATATTTTATATCCCGCACTAAAGCGAAATGATGTCCTTTTTTTAAATACTCATAGACTTGGATAATCATTTACTTGTTTATAACTAGCAGCTTGCCAAAATTCTTCCACCTACATGTCTTTATGAAATTTGAAAGCTTGAGAATATGTTACAGTGCACGACACTAACTGTATCTGTCTATATAGACAGAGTTTCCAAAATTTTTACTGTGTCTTGATATTGGGATCCATTTTTCTAACAAAAACATTGAGAGATCAGGCCATGTAACATGCTGGCTTCATAAAACACTGATCAACTATGTATGACTCTTCGACGAGACTTATTTTAAGACAAACCAAGTGAGAGTGTCATGAAGATCAGGAGAGTGATCTCTCACTACGCTCATATCGAGAGAATCGTTTCTGAAGGTGAGTGTTGAACTATATCCTAGAGTATGCTAATTTCTGGCCACAGCCTCAAATACTGTGGGGAAGATAGAAGTTACAACAGTGAGTATTCATAGGCTTCTGGACAACAACAGAAGCCCGTGTGGTTTGTTTGCAGTGAGATTTAGTCTGTAGAAGCTTTTATATGGCGAAAAAAGGTAGGACTTAAATGCCAGTTGAATGACAATAGCCAAAGAATGCGAATATGAAATCTGAAACACTAACCAATGGCATAAGGTATATGAGATTTTCTTCATGTAGTATCAGAGATGAAAGATCCCTTCTGAGAAAAATATCACTACCATTAAGACATTTATGGCGCCAAAAAACATAAAAAAAATTCCAAGATAGGAGAAAGAACTATGTGTGGACATGAGTCTGCCATAGCAATCTTGGAACTACGAGGCATAGCGTAGACATAGGTAGCTGTGTAAATAGGGCGACTGTCCTCTCACATGGGTCAACAAGAGACATAGTGACTAGCTGTTCATACAATAGGCGTTATACGTTTAAAACGGTTGCACTGATGAGTCCCCCCCACAAGAAGTTCCACCCACGACAGAGCTTTGAGGGCTCTTTAGCAAACCGACAACACGTCCACAGTGAAGACACCCTTACACTGAGTACAAGGCAAAGGATTGGATAAACCACTGACATGAAATTTCTTAGGTTGTTAGTTCTCATAAAGAGCATGGTTTTTTAGAAAATATAATTCTGTAAGACTTCAAGAATCAGGAAAGCGCTGGTTTGTCAAACTTCAGATTCTGCCACAGAATTTAGAGATCTGGCCCTTACCTATTCAAGATGAGCCTATTTAGTTACTAAATAAAGACTAAGGTACCATGCTCTACGTCATAAATAAATGAGGGTTGATGACACTTACAATCTTTATGATAAAATGTGATAGGGATGCGTGGGCAGATCTAATCGATTTTCTCTCTCTGTACGGAACAGGACACCTAATGCGGATGTGGCGCTAGATGAAACACGAAACGAACAGAGTCTATGTTCAAAAAAATTTCTGCTTGTAACAAAGTTAGAAGCATATATTGAAAAATATACAAAATTTAGGCTATCTTCTTTTTACAGCTCTATATCTTCCTAATCAATCCATGTATAACTAAGAGAATTCAGTGTGATGATCATAATTAAACCGAAATCTAACCAAAGAATAAAAATCAATAAAAAACCCCAACCCCCCCCCCCCCCCCCCCCCCCAAATATAGATCAGATATATAATCCTCCCCCCCCCTCCCCCCCCACAGATCCCCGTCGCCAAATCATAATATCACTACTTAATCTCTTTAAATATAGAGCACATTTTCCGGGGGGGGTGTGTGGGGTCATAGATCGCTCCGTTATCCGCACTTGCGCAGTATAGAAGTGTGGCAAGAATGTTTATGCGGCTACACCATTATTTATATTTCAGATTAGAAGTGGCACTTTCAGTTTATCCCAAGCATAACCTTCCAGAAAGTCGGTTTCAGCCAGTGTTTTTGAGCAAATAGAATCACTACACCTCGTCCATGACTTAAAGCATTTTATTTACCATTTCATTTTTTATATTCCAATTGCCACTCGCCAAATGTAATGCTTCATATACACTAGTATGCATGCAAAAAATAACCCCCACCCCCTAGACATCCTCAAGTACTTCAAAACCTGATAAAAAGAGAATACCCAAATAAGACAACGGATAAACTTGGGTGTATATAAGGTACATTTATTTCCCCCCTAACTTCAAGAGAAGGTTATTACTTGATGCAAAATATGCAACGTTTTTAGAGATACAAAGATATGAGGTTATCGATCTAGTTTGCATGCGGGTAATGGACAGTTCTGTGTGTATTCCTAGATTAGAAGGCCATCATAGTGTCTTGTTGTTAATTCATCTTACAAGGATTTATCAACAGATTATATACAATTCTATCGTTGATATCATTCATGTGTTTGAAGAGGATAATGCCCGTTGAATTGTATTTCTTAATCACAAATTGACTAGATTCTAATAAGCAGATTCTTTTTCAATTTGTACATTTATCTGCTAGTGCATAGCTTCTCGTCGTTTCAACATTCAAACTTCAACATTACAGAAATTCGCACCCTAAGAGAAATTAATTAAGGCGAATAATAAAAAAAACTTGCTGTATATTGGACTCTATTTGGTTATCTCAAAATCGAAATAGATAATCTGAATGGCATGAATAATATTACAATGTTGTTAATCTTAAGATCAAATTGCACTGGTCCACATTCTGGAGAATTGGCTTACTTCATACTATTCAATCCGATTTTGACTTCTCTATTTGCACCCACATGCAATGAGATTATTTAGATATTTAGCCATCTGTGCCAAAATTATATTTATGTAATTGTGATTTTCATGAGCTGTCTCTATTCTATTTGATAAGTATTTTATAGTCTCGTAGTAAGTGATAACTTAGATGTTTTTTAGCTTTAGTGAATACCAAACATGTAAGGTAATCTTTATCATTGTTTAACTAGATTTGACTGCGCTGTCCAACCTACAGTTACACCATCTACAACACACGACAGACACACAACACATAACCAACACATCCACAAAATTGATCTCACACAGGACCCAATCTAATTTTAAAATCTTTTTTTTCTCCTGATATTCCATTGTTAATTAAGATAGAACAAAAAGGTTTTTCATATTTGCGAAAGTCTAAGAAATGAGGAAACCATAGGTTAATTTATCAGATCCTAATAATCCCTAGCCTTGATGTATATTATTCTTTAAAAATTCTTCATATAAAAAGCTAAACAGCTTTTTTTTTTTTTATCATTGTTTGTGACATGAAATCTCTAAATACTCCTCATTCATAACAGTGTCACACGTACTTAGGCAGTCTTAGAAAAGAAAAACTCAGATATAGAAACTTATCATTGATACCTAGAAATTAATTAACATGAGAATTTTTTAAAATTCTACGGAGCATGTAGTATTTGCAGCATAAGTGTTTGTCTTCAACTTCGCGTGCCCACAAATAATAAAGATCTCCTCTCTCTTATCATTAGTAAGACATCTTCTAACTTCTCTTCTAAGCCCTCATTGATAGCTTTCCTACCAAGCCCGGTCTTGTCCAGGAGACCGTCCATGGATATATAGTCCATGGAAGTCTCCTCAGGCAGAATACTGAGCGGGTATCTGTTCCCTTTTTCAGGGAATCTTTTTCCAACCATGGGATAAACCCAGGTTCGCATGTTGCATGGTTTGGAATTCTTTTCAGCTGAGCACAAGGGAAACCCACAAGAATACTCCGGAGTGTTGGTGTGTGTAGGGAAGCCTATCCCTTCTCCCCGTGGATCTTCCAGTACTCAGGAATTGAACGTGGGTACTCCTCTCGTTACAGGGAAGCCTTCAAGCCCTGTTAGGTTTGTAATAGGCAGCTGTCCAAACCTTGCTATGACTTTCAATAACATGTATCCTCGCAATGGTCATTCCCAAAGCTCTGTCATCCTGCTGCCGAAGCCTGACGCACAGACGTGCATTATATGCTTATTTTTTTTTTTTACATCAGAACATGCCCTACTTTCAGGCACACAAGTCACTAGTTCTAGTGATGAACTAGATCTATATAGAACAAACCAGCCTCCAAAATCATGGCCCTTAAAACAATTATTTATTTTGCGCTCAAATATCTTTCATGTTTTTATCAGCGGCTCACAGCATTGGGACAGATGCATTATATTTATAAATTTATTTCGTCTGTGGATCTCTGATCTGAAAACAAGTGAGCATGTTATAAAGAAAGAGAAAGTGAAGTCGTTCTAGTAGTGTCAATCTCAACTTCGCCAAGACCGTGGACTGATAGCCCTACAGGCTCCTCCCTCCATGGGAGTCGTCCAGGCAAGAAGTTACCTGGAATGGGTTTGACATTATTCCTTCTCCAGGGGATCTTCCCGCACCCTAGGGAACATTTCAATTTTACACACACCCCCCCACCTCATCCGAGTCGAACAGCTCAAGGGTCTCCGAGTTGCTGCAGACTGCCTTTTAACCTTCTGATGCCACCAAGGGGAAGTCAGTAGTATACAGAAAAACAGATAAAACAAAAAATGTTTTTCCCCCTAGTGGATTAATTTCAGTCTTGCGAACTCTGACTGAACAATAAGTCATTGTTTCATGATTGTTTGAAAACATGTAAGGCTACAAGGTCTGCTGAAGTATTAAGCGTGTAACTCAGAGGGGAAACATATCTTGACATTAATTTTTTATAACTGACATCTTTTCTTCTAGCATTATTAGCACCATTGTTTTTCATAATCCTGCCTCTTCATGTCTGAGAGAGTAAATCTACAATTAATTATTTCTAATGATTCTAACATTTCGTGATGATGATTACCTCACGCAGTACTTCAAGCGTTATTCCCTAGCATTTTATGGTATGACAATCCTACTCACACTCAGAGTCTAGACATTTACATAAGACATATGCTTGGGTTTCCCACCAGAATTTCCTCCCTGCTTTCTCTTTTTAAATAACCATTTAGAATTGAGTCCAGAAATAGAGACCTCCCCCTCAACCACTTTGTAAGTTATGTGATGCTTGCTACCCTCTGTCTATCACCTGCTTGCTCATGAATGTATTGAAACATAATCAAGATGACCCTGGGGTATTGACTTCCAATCCACCCTTTGTCAGTGGCCTGTACCACCTCATTCAGCAAGTTATAATCTGCATATTCTTAATTTAATATACCATCTGACAACAAAGTGTAACATGAAGAGATGAATCAAGTCCAATGAATTGAAGAGCAAGGACAATGGAAAAAGAAGATATGGCCTGATGTAAACGTTGTGACAGAGGGGAGTCATCCATGTCCTTGTCTGAAATTGGGGGGATTGATAGGGGTTTACTGAAGT
>JAJLRB010000108.1:0-39505 GCA_020976825.1 Odocoileus hemionus
GAAAAATACAACAACCTTTTACAATTTTTTGTGAATGTTTACTTTTAAGTAAAATAATTTATTTCTATTTTTACATATCTGGTATTGATTCATTTTGTTTTATTAAATAAAGCTTTTTTCCCCCCTGCTGCTTGAAACTTTAATTTTTTAAAAGAAAGTCATTTGCACGTGAAACCAAATTATTTTCCTTCCCTTTTTGCTCCTAAGAAAAAAACTTTAAATATCATCATGCGTTATTCTTTTTGACTTTACTTGGGGTATGACAAATATACCAAAGGGTCTTTTTTTGGGATTCATATTCACCCTTAACTTAACCCACTTTCTGCCACTTAGAAATTTTTTTTCCTTTCACTACAGGATCCATTTCTCCTACACTTTGGTCGGGTTTTAGTTTTGGTATTTTAATTTTAAAAAAAATTTTGTTGCTAAAGTGTGGAATATTCCTTTGTCCTATATTTCTTAAAATTACAAGTTTTAAAAATTTGCTCTAGACATTTTTGTGACATTCCAGAGAATTCTGTAATACTCTTTTTGATTATAAAATGTTTAAAAACGTGAGGTTTTTCCCCTTTTCGGGTTTTGGCACCGGGGTTCTCCTACCGGGTAAGAAGTTTAGCGTGTTTTTCTGTCTGTTCTTTGACTTTTTTTGATTTTGAACCCCTTGAAAACACTGGCCTGATTTTCCTTTTTGGGAAAATTTTGAATTTTTTAATTTATACTCTATTTGGGTTTTATTTTTTTTCCTCTTGATTCCTTTTTGGGAAAGTTATATTTTTTTTTCCTAAATTTGCTCATTTTTACTGTTTTTAAATTATTAAAAAAGTTCTTCCTAAATCCTTTTACTTTTAGTTTATAGCATTTTCTTTTAATTGCTTTTAAATTTTTTCATTGGTTATTCACTTAAAACTCTCTCTTTTTACCCCCTTCAATACCCTTTCCCTCCAACCCCCTCTTAATTTTGCCACTAAGTCTTTTCTTTTTTTTTTTTTTCCATTTATTTTTATTAGTTTGGGGGCAATTACTTTACATCATTACAGTATTTTTTCATCTTAAAAATGAATTACCGGGATTTACTTTTTTCCCCATCCCTCCCCACCCCCCTCCCCTCCACCCATCCCTCTGGTTTTCCCCAGTCACCGGGCCCGAGCACTTGTCTCATCCCCCAAACCCGGCGGTGATCGTTTAAAACCCTAAAAATTTACATTTTCAATGCGTTCTCTTGAAACACCCACCCTCGCCTTCCCCAATTTCCACAACTTTTTCTATACTCTGAGCCTCTTTTTCTTTTTGCCTGGGGTTTATCATTCCCAATCTTCTAAAGTCCAATATATTGTTAGTATACTGTAATGGTTTTATTTTTCGGTTTTACTTCGCTCGTAAATGTCCATTTAAACCCACCATTAGAACTGATTAAAATGAATTCTTTTTAAGGGCTAGTAATATCCATGGTGATATGTACCACACTTCCTCTCCTTTCGCTGCGATGGGCATCGGGGTTGTTTTCCATGCCCTGGCTATTAAAACAGTGCGCGAAACATGGGTCCAAAATTCTCCAATCTTTTCCTTGTGTTAGCCCAAGTGGGTTGCGGGTCATAGGCATTCTATTTCCATTTTTTAAGAATCCCCCCCTTTTTTTCCTATGGTTACAATTTCTTTCCCCCACCACTGTAAGGGTTCCCTTTTCTCCCACCCTCTCCACATTTTTTGCTTGTAGATTTTTGGATACAGCCATCCGGGCTGACTATAATGGACCCATGTTTTTGATTTGCTTTCTCAAAATATTGTTTCATCTTTTCATTGTTTTTTACCATCTGTATGTCTTCCTGGAAAATGTCTTTATTCTTTGGCCCATTGTTTAGGGTCATTTATTTTTCGGATTGAGCTGGGGGAGTTCTTGAATTTTTGAATTAACCTTTGTTTTGCTTCGTTTGCTATTATTTTCCCCCAAAATCTGAGGCTTTTTTCACCGGGCTTATAGTTTCCTTTTTTGCAAAAGTTTTTAATTTCATTGGCCCATTTTTTTTTTTGCTTTTATTTCTAAAATTCGGGGATTGGGTCTAAATCCTCTGTATTTATTCGGGGGGTTTTCCCTATGTTTCCTCGGATTTGATATTTCTGGCTTACTTTTAGATCTTTAACCCGTTGATTTATTTTTTGTAGGGTGTTAAAAGGTTCTATTTTTTCTTTTACAGGGGTTGCCTTTTTCCCCACACCACTTGTTAAAGATGTTTTTTTTCCTTGTATATCCTTGCCTCTTTTTCGAAAAAGGTGACCATATTCGGGGATTTATTTTGGGGCTTTCTATTCTGTTCCTTGATCTATTTCTGTTTTTGGCCAACCAACTGTCTTGTACGTGGCTTTGTATAAGTCTGAACAGGAAATTTGATTCCTCCAGTTCCATTCTTCTTCTCGGGATTACTTTGGCTATCGAGTTTTTTGTATTTCCATACAAATTTGTCATTATTTTTCTAGTTCTGTGAAAAATACCTTTGGTTTTAAAGGGGGTTTTGCTTTGAATCTATAGTTTTGTTTGGGGGTATTAGCCTTTTTTGAAAATATTATTTTTCCCAATCCATGAACAGGGTTATTTCTCCATCTTTGTGTCCTCTTTGATTCTTTCATCATTTTTATATTTTCATGTAATGTTTTTTTTGTTGCTTTAGAGCTATACTCCTAAGTTTTTATTTTTTTTTTGCAAGGGTGAAGGGTTTTTTTCCCTTAATTTTTCTCTTTCGTTTTCTCTTTGTTATGTAAGAATGCAAGAGATTTCTTGGGTTAATTTTATACCTCAACTTTACTGTTTTCTTGATTAGCTCTAGTAATTTTCGGAAGTCTTTAGGGTTTTCTATGTAAGATCATGTCATCTGCAAACGAGAAGTTTCCTTCTTCTTTTCCTATCTGGATTCCTTTTATTTTTTTTTCTCCCCGATAGCTGTGGCCAACACTCCAAAACTATTTAAATAGGGGTGAAGTGGGCACCCTTTTCTTTTCCTGATTTCAGGGGAAATCTTTCAATTTTCACCATGAGGGTGATGCTTCTGTGGGTTTGTCAATAAGCTTTTTTTATTTGGGGTATTTTCCTTCTATTCCTGTTTTCTAAAAGGTTTTAATAAAAAATGGATTTTAAAAATTTTTTTCAAAGGTTTTTTTCTGCATCTATTGAGATAATCATATTTTTTATCTTTCAATTTGTTAAGGTGTATTACATTGATTGACTTGGGGATATAAAAACCTTCTTTCCGGGGATAAAGCTTACGGGTCATATGTAGTTTTTTTTAAATGTTTTTGGGTTTCTGTTTGCTAGAATTTTGTTAAGGGTTTTTTGCATCTATTTCATCATGAATTGGCCTTTATTTTTTTTTTTTTGGGGCATCTTGTCTGTTTTGGGAATTTTAGGGTTGGTCCTCATAAAGAGTTTGGAAGTTTACCTCTTCTCAATTTTCTGGAAGAGTTTGAGTAAGATGGGTTTTAGCTCCCTTAAATTTTTTGGTAGAATTCAGCTGTGAACCATCTGGTCCTGGGGTTTTGTTTGCGGAAATTTCGTTTCATTTTCGATTTCGGGTGCTTTGAGGGGTCTTTAAATCTTCTATTTTTCCTTTCTTTTTGGAAAGTTATATTTCTCTAAAACTTTCCTTTTTTCCAATTTTTCCTTTTTATTGGCTTTGAGCCGGGAGTATCCTTATGTCCTTTGTATTTCATTTGTCTTTTGGACTCCCTTTTTTCATTCTAATTTTGTTAATTTGGTTCTTCTCCTTTTTGTTTCTTAATGACCCCTTCTAAGGGTTTGTCAATTTTTTTTATTTTTCAAAAAACCAGTTTTTAGCTTTTTAAATTTTTTTGCTATGTTTTTCTCTTTAGTTTCTTTGGCTTTATTTCTGCCCTAATTTTTAAGATTTCTTTCCTTTCTACTAACCCGGGGGTTCCTTCTTTCTTCTTCTTAGTTGTTTTTAGGTTAATTGGGGTTATTTTTTTACCTTTTTCTTGTTTCTTGGGGTTTCCTTTAAACTATGAACTTCCCCTTACACTTTTTTTACAGTGCCCATGGGTTTTTTGGGTTGTTGTGTTTTCATTTCTTTCATTTCTTCATATTTTTTTTCTTTTTGATTCTTCTATGATTTTTTTTTTCAAAGCTTTTGTTTGCCTCCATATTTTTTAAATTTTTTAAAAATTTTTTTTCCTGTAATTGAATCTAATCTTACTGCATTTGGGGGTCAAAAAGAAGACTAATATTCAATTTTTTTTAATTTCCAAGCTAGATTTATGGCCCAATGGACTTTTCGGGAAAAGGGTTCCGGTGCACTTGAAAAAATGAATTTTGATTGTTTTGGGGTGAAACGTCTATAATTAAATTTAGGTCAGCTTTCCATTGTTCCGTTAAAGTTGTTTTCCCTTGTTCATTTTCTGTTTAGTTGATCTACCCAAGTTTGAGGGGGGAAATTAAAGTCCCCTACTATTATTTGTACTATAATTTCCTCTTTCTACTCTTACTTTTCCTTACAATTCGGTGCCCTATTTTTGGGTGCTAAATTTATAATTGTTAACTTTTTCTGATTGATCCTTGATCTTTATTATGCCATCTTTGCCCTTTTTTCACAACTTAATTTAAAGTCATTTATCTGATTGATATTGCGACTCCGTTTTCTTTGGTCCCTTTTTGCAGGGAATTTTTTTTTTCCACCCTTTCACTTTTAGTCTGTATTGTCCCTTGCTTTGGGGGTCCTTTAACAGCATATTAGGGGGCTGCTTTTGTATCCATTCAGCCCGCCTTTTTTCTTTTGTTGGGGCATTCAAAACCCCCTTTTCATTAAGGTAAATTTTTGATAGGGTCCCGTTTCCTTTATTTTGTTGTTTGGGTTCACGTTAACCACCTTTCTGGTTTTCCTTCTAAAAGATCCTTTAATTTTTTTTTCAGACTGGGTTTGGGGGTGTGAATTCTTCACTTTTTCTTGTCTTAAACTTTTGATTCCCTTCAATCTAATGAATCCTTTTTGGGGGAGAGTAATCTAGGGGGTAGTTTTTTCCCCTTTTATTACTTTTAATATGTCCTGCCATTTCCCTTTTGGCCTGAAGGGTTTTTATTTTTAGACACTGTTATCCTTAGGGGAAACCCTTTTTGGGGTTTTTTTGTTGTTCTTTCCCTTCTGTTTAATATTTGTTCTTTTGTTTTATCTTTTTTAATTTGATTAATTGTTCTTTTGGGGGGTTTCGCCTTGGTTTATCCTGTTTTGGGGCTTCTGGGTTTCTTGGGCTTGGTTGGCTATTTCCTTCCCATTTTAGGGAAGTTTTCAGCTATTAAACTCCCGAGTATCTTTTCATGGCCTTTTTTTTTTGTCTTCTTTTCGGGACCCTATGCTTCAAAGTTGGGGGGTTTCACATTGCCCAAGGTCCCTGAGTTTTTCCTCATTTTTTTTATTCTTTTTCTTTTTTCCTCTCGCCATTTATTTCCACCATTTTTTCTTTTAAAATCACTTACCTATCTTCTGTCTCTGTTATTCTACCATGGTTCCCCAGAGTGTTTTTTATCTCATTTTATTTCATTATTTAATTTTTTAAATTTATTTTTTTTTTTTTCTTTTGTCCTTTAAACATTTCTTCATCTTTTCAATCTTTTTCTCCACTATTTATTTTTTAAATCCCTTTTGTTTTCAAGTTTTTGGCTTTTTTTATCATTTTTCTAAATTCTTTTTCAGGAGATTCCCCATTTTCCCCCCTTTTTGTTTTACTTGGTGCTTTTTTTATGTTCCTTTACTTTGGGGATTTTTTTCTGCCCTTTTTCTTTTTAGATTGCGGTCTGAAGGGGGTTCTGTATTCTTGTGGGCTGGATTCCTTTTTATTGTGAGGTTTTACCCAGTGGTGGGGTTGGGCGATTGGTTTGCAAGGTTTCCGGGTAGGGGAAACTTGGTCAACGTTCTGGTGGGGTTTTGGGAAATTTGGGTTTCTTTCTCTGGGGTGCAATGGAGTTCCAGTAAAGTTTTGCGATGGGGCCCTCTGTGTTAGGTTATTTGGGGAGCCTGTATGTGTCACTAGGTCTATTCCTGCTTGCAAAAAATTTCGTGGTATTCTTGTCCCGGAGCTTATTGGGTCTTGGGGGTGGTTGGGGTTTTGGGGTTTGGAAGAAGCTTTAGGGGGTCTCTTATTCCCTTTAATTTCCTGTAGTCGGATTTTCTGGGTTTTTTCATGATTTTTTCTCAAATCTCCCCCTCTGGATTTTATTTATTCCCAAACTCAAGGGTTTTCAACTATCGCCTGATAAAAAAAACTTCTAGATTTAAAGGTAAAAGATTTTCCAACCGTGGGGGAAAAAACCAAAGGGTTTTACAAGTTCATGAAAATAAGAGGGGGGAAGGGGAAAAGATAGCGGAGAGAAAAAGGGGGCTCAAGAGGGAAAAGGGCAGATCTACGCTTTTTTTTTTCCCAAAGTGTTCTCCTACCGACACCCACAAAATTCACAGAGTTATTGGGGAAAAGGGGGAAAGGAGGAAATAATTTTTTTGGTAAAAAAAGAGAGTCAAAATGGGGGAAATATCACCCCACTCCGAAAGAAAGGGGGAAATGATATTGGATTCTTTAAAAAACCAAAAAATTTTTATCACATACTACTAAAAAAAAAGATTTTAAAAACGGTAGAGGTAGACTCTTTTAAAAACAAAATTTAAAAACAAAAAAAAAAAAAATTAGAACTGTATTGAAGTTCGGTTTAAAAATAGGGTTTCTCTCTCTCTTTTTTTTTTTTTGGGAAGGTTATATGAAATAAAAGAAAGTTTAAAGGGGTAATAGAGGGGTAAGAGGGCTCTAAAAGGGAAAAAGGGAGAAAAACAAGAAAAAGAAAAAAAATTTTTTTCCCTAATTAAAAAAATGTAAAAAAAATTTAAAAGAAAGTTGAGGATAATGGGGCAGTAATAGGGGGTTATAAAAAAAATAAAAGAGAAAAAAAAAAAAAAAAAAAAAAGGGAAAGGGAAAAAAAAATTTTTTTAAAAAAAAAAAAAAATAGTACATATATATCTAAATTTCTCTTGGGGTTTTTGCAGTCGCTGGTTCATTTCAATTCATATCCTCTTTCCCGCTTACACTTTTGATTCTGTAGGGGCCCCTTTCCCTTAGTCGTGTTACCTTCAGGGATTTTAATCTTTGCACCGTCCTTTCTGAACGGTTCCCCTTTTTTTATTGGCTTTTTTCTGTCTCTTTGGGGTCTGTTTTCCCCCCTGACAAGGCGGGGGGAGGGATCTCTTATTAGGTTCACTGGGTTTATTCAGTCCTGCTCCCCGGGGGGGGCGGGGGGCCCGCAACAGATACCGCTCTGGTGGACACTCACCGTGTTCCGCCCCCTGGGTTTTTTCCCCGCTCACGGGGGTCTTGCTTTGCCATCTACACTGCTCAGGCTCCTGGGTCTCTATATGGGGCGGGCCCCGCGTTTATGCCCGGGTTTCCCGTTTTTTGGTACTCCACAAAAGCGCGATCGTTGCCCGCTTTTTTTGCCTTCCCCCCTACGGTTCAGGGAGCCCAAGGGTTGGGGGCACCTCCCCGATGTGGGGCCCTTTTCCCCCACAAGGACACTCAGGGGCCCCGGGTTGGCTACTCTCCCCCCCCTGCACACGCCTTTTTCCCCCCGCGGGGCGCCCAGGGAGCCAAGGCTTGGGCCAATCTTCCCCGGGGGACGCGCACTTTTCCCTCCGCGGCCCCCACGCAACCGCCAGCTGGTCTCAGGAAGTCTTTTGCTAGAACCCGGAGGCCGTTTGCAGTGTGGGAAGGGGGGCTTCTCAGGGGCAAATTTTTCCCTTTTTTCCCCCCCCACTGCCTCCACCCCACGGGGAAAGGGCCGCTCTTCCTGGGGAAATTCTCATCCCTTTTTTTGCAACCCCCAGATGTTTCGGGGAGTTAATTTTTTCCCTTGCATCCCCCATTTTTAAAAAAAATCCCCCCATTGCTCTCAGGGTCTTCGGGGCCCTCCTCACCCTAAGCAATGCCGGGCCCCCTCCCCCCTTCCTTTTGCCCCCCTTGTTTCGGCGGGGACGCCGGGGTGGGTCTTTCTGCTGGATTTTCTTTTAGGCACGTAATTGTGGGGCCTGTTTAATTTTCCCCCCATTTTAAACCACAATAGTCTTTCAAAGAAAAGCCCGGGTTTTTTTAAAACCTTTTTTCTTTTTATCTTTTTTTTTTTCTTACTTTTCCCTTTCCTCTTCTTTGGGGGTTTATTTGCTATTTTTTTTTCAAAAATTCTTAAGAAGTACTTAACTCTTAATTTTCGCCTTTTCTTTTTTTAAAATTTTTGCATTAAAAAAAAAATTTTCATCTAAATTCTTTTCTCTATCCTGCTGTTTTTGAATAAAATTTTTTCATTATTGATTCTTTAAACTTTTCAATAATGTTAGACTTCTTTTTACCCAAAAGTTATTTGTTAAATAATAGTTGACTTTTTATTTTAAAACTAATTGTGTTTTGGGTCAAAAACATAGTCCTTTTCTTTTTCCTAAATCTGTTTTTTTTAACTTTTTTTAAAAGGCCCTTTTGGGTTTCAAAATATTCCATGTTACTTGAAAAGGTTATGTACCTTAATTTTTGATGGCATTTAAATCAGGTTGGTTTTAAAGTCCATTCAAAAAATCTATATCCCTTTTGACTTTCTTTAATTTTATCATTTTTTGATAAGATTTAATACTCTCGATATTTGTGAATTTGTTCTTTTCCCTTGTAATTCTGTTAAAAAAACTGGTTTGTTTATTTTGAGGGTTATTAATAGTTTATTCACATTAATTTTTTATCTTTTACAGAATTTATCCTTTTTTAATGCATCATTTTATTTAAGTAAGCTTTTTTCTTTAAAGATAATTTTCTGATATTAAATAAACATTAATTTTTTTTTGATTATAGGCATTGCATAACTTTTTCCCTCCTTTTATTTTTTAAACTTTCTGTATCATTGTTCAGTTGCTCTTTTTAAACACTAAGTTCATTTTTTTTTTTTCCGTCTTAAATCTTTGCCTTTTAATTGAATGATTTAGTCCATTTATATTTAATGAATCATTGATTTGTATGTGTGTTTAAACCCAGAAATCTTTTCCTCACTGTTCTCTTGTTTATTTTTCTCCACTTTCTTGCCTTTCAGAATGACTGAATATTCTAAGAATCACCCCTCCCTCCACTAGTTAGGAAATTATATACCTCACTTCTGTTTTTTACTCAGTGCTATTGAATTTACAGCATCTACTCAGCTTTCAATGTCTGAAGATAATCGATACCTTTAGCCTCCTCTAGGATAATACAGGGACCTTGGAAGACTTTAATTTTTTTATTTCATTTTTCATCTTTAATTGATATATTAAATATAGTTGCCATTTTTTTTCTGTCATGTTTCACTTATCCCTGCAAGATATTATTGATATTTTATATTTTGAATTTACCACTATAGGTACCACCCTTAACTCTGGCAGTTGTGGCCTCTGCCCTATGTCTCATGCTTTAGAGACTCCCTCTCTGGCCCTTCCCTAGTCATATCCCTCTCCAAAGGATGAGACTTTTTATACAAGGAAGGCAAGCCCCCCTTGAACCTGCCTCTACTCCCCCAACCCTTATTTCTAGATTGTATACTGGAACCCAGGAGTCGGGTATTTCCTGTCCAATATTCTGTGTCTATTTCCAGGACCTGGGCAGTCCTCTCCCCAGGACAAACCATGCTGCAGGTGTACATACCTCTAGACCTAGGGATGACCAAAGGATAGCTGCTTAAAGGAGAGAGGGGGGGTTTAGGTCTATGGACTGAGGTGTCAACATCCATGTGCACAAAGCCTCTTGCAGTTTGAGATGGAGCCTTAGTGGAATAATAAGGCAAACTGGATCTCATTTCAAACTTTTGACCTGTATGTTACAAATGTTAGGAATGGGTCTGGTCACATTTTTTATTGCATCTCACATCTTACATTTTTGCCTGAACATATCTTTTTGGATTTATTTAGTGATGATTTGCAAGTAGGGAACAATATCACAGTTTTTGTTCATGTTCTGGTTTCCATTGTTTTTTCTGAGGAGATAGCTGTCCATCTTACAGATGCTCCTTTGGAGGTTAACTGTCTTGTTTACTCTGGCTCCTTTCAAGATTTTCTCTGTGTTTTTTGTTTTCGTCAATTTCACTATTTTGTGTTACGTGTTGGTTCCTTTTTATTTATTGTAGGGGTTCTTTGGGCTTGTTGGATCTGTGGATAGGTTTTTTTTTTTCTTTTCTTTTTTTTTTTTACCATTTTTGGGGTCAGCCTGTCATTATAACTTCAAACATTGACTCTTACTTCTTCTCTCCTCTTTGAATTTTGTTTAAAGTGTATGTTAGACCTTGTATTGCTTTTTTTCCATGTCTCCGAACTGTCTTTTGTATTTTGTATCTGGAGCTCAAGCTTGCTTCATTAGGCTCATACCCTCAGGCATAAGGGGGCTCCTTTGAGCAAGCTCTGGGAGTTGGTGATGGACAGGGAACCCTGACGTGCTGCAGTCCATGAGGTCGCAAAGAGTCGGACGAGACTGAAGCTGAACTGAACTTGCCTATATTATCTCCCTGAGTTCACTGCTTTGGCATAACCTTGACCTGGTGATTCTTTTCTATCTTGTCAGCTCTCTGATAATATTAAAGAAAACGCTTTTTAATATTTTATTCATGATTATTAATTGTCCTCAGCAGAAGGATAGATCTAAAATAACCTAACCCAACATATTCTAGGAACATTGAAGAAAAAAAATTGGAGATATTTGATGTATATCAGGATTCTGTTTTAGTGTTAGAAAGTTCAATTTTTGAAAATTTTAATTATGCTTTTACAGTTTTTCTTGAATTTCTTTTTTTTTATACACATAGTTAAAACAATTTTAATAATCAAAAGATTCTAAGAAAAAACCAAGCCTTGTGGAAAAATATGCCTCTTTTGAGATTCTCTGGACTTCTTTGACAGTTTTTGGCTGTTTTTTGAATGATCAACAGTTCAGTTGATCGTGCTTTTTCACCTTTTTAGTTTGATGCTTTGATTTTTAATCTGCCCTTTAGTACGGACTCCCTATTTATGATTTCCTCCTTTGTGCTTAGTCTTGTTAGCCAACATTCATTGATTTCAGTTGTAAATATCTACAAAGGTTTTTTAATTATCTGTTTTCTAAAGATAGATTTTATGATTTTTTATATTACCATTCAAAGGGTTTGTACTTTACGGTCTTTAAATGGACTTTGATTTAATGAAATTGAAGAGGAATTCTAGAAGAAAATAATTTCTTCTTGGCAGTGAGGAAGTGGCATATGAATTTCTTGAGAGGGCCATAAACTTTCCCAGTGCATGTAGTCTTATGTACATGTCCAAACCCTAGGGCTGTTGCCATTTGCAATCAGAGTTCTACAACCCCTAAGAGATGAATCGGGTTTGATATAATACCGTTTTAATATTGTGGATGTCTAGTGTCAAAGGTCTAGTTTAAACTGTTTTTACAGAGTTTGCTAGCAAAAAAGTTTTCTTTGTCATGGAATGTTGTTTATGTCTCATAAGTAACCATCCTCAGCAACTTTGAAAGATTGTGCTAAGAGGGCCACAGCGGCCTTCAGCGTGCGGCCTCTTCTTTGAGGTCACCTCTGTTGATGACCTAGATTGCCTTGACCTAACCCAACCTTGTACCAGGGAGATGAGTGAATAAATAGTTGTACAGCTGAAAAAGATTTAAAGATATGGACTCTTTAATTGTACAATGACTAACAGGGTGTTTTTTTTTTTCAGCAGAATCTACAGATTTTCCCTCTTCTTTGAATTCATGATCCCAGAACTGGAAAGACAAGAAAATGTCATGACCCAGTAGGAGTAGTTAGGTTGGTTCTCTAGTAGTTTTATGCAGAGGGCAGTTATAGTAGGACGTGTTGGCACATACTATTTAAAATACCATTAGACTTTTTCTCCTATTAGGAAAACTAATATATTCATCCTTTGAGGGAGGGAGAAACATATTTCCAGGCTTGGACGAGTGGGAAAAGCAAAGTAAAGTTCTCTCTCCTAGATGATTTCTGGAGTCACCCTTCATTCCGGTCTTTCCTGCTGTCATCTGGGAATTGAGTGCAAGCTCTCTTCAGTGGAAAGGCATGGTTTATTTTGGTCAGAGGCCCAAGTCACAGGACATGTTTTTTTTTTTTTTTTTTTCATTTATTTTTATTAGTTGGAGGCTAATTACTTTACAATATTGTAGTGGTTTTTGTCATACATTGACATGAATCAGCCATGGATTTACATGTATTCCCCATCCTGATTCCCCCTCCCACCTCCCTCTCCACCCGATCCCTCTGGGTCTTTCCAGTGCACCAGGCCAAAGCTCTTGTCTCATGCATCAACCTGGGCTGGTGATAGGTTTCACCATAGATAATATACATGTTTCAATGCTGTTCTCTCAAAACATCCCCACCCCCTCGCCTTCTCCCACAGGATCCAAAAGTCTGTTCTGTACATCTGTCACAGCACATGTTAACCAGTCTCTGTGTCCCATGACTGATTTAACTTCGACCATATGCTATAAACCACTTATGCCCTACCCTCAAAGTTGGTAAAGCTCATGAATGAGGTTGCAGAAATTTTGAAAATACTGTAATAGCATTTTGAGTTTGTTGTCTCATTTTGCCTTGGAAGTTTACTTCTGAGGGGATCATTTCTCAGGAATGCCAGCATTGTGGCCTGGTAGAAAGAATAGGAGTCCCACCAAACAAATGACCATGATCCTTCCCCTGAAACAGGGATCCCCAGCCTCTGGGATCTAATGCCTGATGATCTGAGGTGGAGCTGATGTAATAATAATAGAAATAATGTGCCCAATAAATGTAATGGACTTGAATCATCCTGAAACCAACACCCCTTTCCCCCTACCCCCCAGTGGAAAAATTGTCTTCCACAAAACTGGTCCCCTGATGCCAAAAGGTTGAGGACCGCTGCCCTGGAATATATTGGGCCTCTTTCTACACCTATAGAACAAGAAACTCAGCTAGGTGAATTCTGAATTCCTTTCCAAAAACAGACTGCTCTGGTACTCTTTCTAGAACTAAAATTAGATACTTGTGCAATAAATCTTATAAGTCAGCTGTTTGAATTTCAGGTGGAGTCAGGTCTAAGGCATTTGTATAGCAGAGTTTTTTGGGGTAGAGGCTTGGTTCATTAAATACAGCTTTTTAAAAAAAGGAATGCTCCAGCAGAAAGCAATATGGGAAGCTGCTGTATAGCACAGGGAGCTCCGCTGGGGTGCTCTTTGGTGGCCTAAGTGAGTGGGATGGTGGGGGGAGGCTCGAGGGAGGGGGTATATGTATACATATAGCTGATTCATATCGTCGTACAGCAGAAACTAACACAACATTGCAAAGCAACTATACTACTGCAATCAAAAAAGAAAAGGGAATGCTTTTGGAGGGGGAGCTGAGTTCAAAAATTAAAAATAGATTATTTTTTAAACTTACATATGAAACTTATGCATATAAGTATATAATTCAGTGAATTTCTGGAACTGAACACATCATGTAACCAGCAAGCAGAATATTACCTGAACCTCAGAAGCCTGCTTGTGCCTACTTCTAATTGTTAACATCCACTGCTCCCTTCCAAGGATAATGACACTCCCAACCTCACTCCATCGTAGTTTTTTTTTGTGCTTTTGTTTCTCATCTGAATGGGATCATGGGCAACATGCATTCCTTTTATGTCTGGCTCTTTTATCTTACAATATATTTCTGAAGTTCATCAATATTATTGTATGTAGCTGTAAGAGACACTTAAGTTTTTCTCCAGAGAGACATTGCTGTATCTTTGCATAACGATATTAGCATTATCATTCAAGTGACTCATTCTGGAGGGTCAGCAATATACCATTATGAACAGAGAGAGGATAAAAGTGCTGGAGAGGAGGGACAAACCAGGGGGCACTTTATATTTTTATTAACATAGCATGTTATTAATTGTATAATACAATTTACAGTATTGATTTTAAAAATTTTTAGTCCCCTCATTGGAAGGAGAAGGATTCACTTCCTGCTCAAAGACGTTATTTTGCCATGCATGTCCAAGGAAAGAGTTACCTCCCTGGTACTGGCAATGGCTATTAAATTATAGGATTCCTTTTATTAAGAAAATTTGTTTATTTTATTGAGAGATTTTTGGTTTCACTGGGTCTTTGTTGCTGCAGGAGCTTTTCTCTAGTTGTGTGGTGAGCGGGGGGGCCACTCTCTAGCTGCAGTGTGCGGGCTTCTCAAGGCTGTGGCTGCTTTTGTTGCTGAGCACACGCTCTAGTTGCGTAGGGCTCAGTAGTTGTGGTGCATGGGCTTAGTTTGCTCCACGGCATGTGGAATCTTTGCAGACCAGGGGACCAAATCGGTGTCCTCTGCATTGTCAGGAGGATTCTTACTCATGGACCAGCAGGGAAGTCCTAAATTATAGGGACTCAACAATTGCGGGGGGGGGGGGGGGCCAGCTTTTCCTGGAGACTGGAGAAATTGTGATTTATTCCCATCTTTCCATGTCCTCATCTCTGTAATCCTCACACAGACAAGGTACAGGATAGCTGTTGTTTGTTTACTGACTGACTGAAGAGCCTACAGCTAGCATTTATAGTCCCTTCACAGTGCCAGCCCCCGTGCCCAGATGTCTGCTTTAATCACCAAGCAACACTATCAGGCTGGCGCTGTTGTCACAGTTTGTTAGGTGGGGAATCTTGGCCATTGGAAATAACTTATCCAGAGTCACTCAGGACATTGTGTGGCAGAACCAGGACCTTTGGCCCCCATGCTTTTAAGCCTTCACTGTGGTGCCTGCACACTCTGTCTATCTTGAGTTGAGGGAGGTGCAGTGGTGACTGGGTTTGTGGGGGTGCCCCATGGCCAGGAGCTCTGCCAGCTGAGAACACATAGCCTGGTGTGTCCTGGCCCCTTCCTTGCTGGCTGTGTAGAGGGAGCTTGCTCAGTGGGCTCTTAATGCCTGAGCCCTGTAGGTGGAATGTGATTTCCTGGCTGGCTTCTTCCTCCCGTCAGCATCTCACGGCCAGCACCTGCTGCTGGTGCTGACTACCTGTCATGGGAATTTCCCGTCGGTCATCTCCTCTGCAGTTTTCTCTGTGTGCCGAGCTCCTCCCAGCAGGGGGAGATCCCCTGCCCCACCTCCGCCACATGGGTATTTCATCTAGTTACCACCTAGTCAACCCTCACATCTCATCTAATGTATATTGGCTCTCAATGAATATTTGTTGGAACAAAGTTAATAAATGAATGGTAAATAAGACTTTTAAATTCAGTACTGATATAAATTTTGCTTTTTGAAAAATGTTGACTCTGCTGAAAAATGTCGAGTAGAAAAAATGATAATGAATTAACATCAAATACGGAAATGGAGCATATCTATCCTTTTACAGCCTAAGACATAAATGGGATAAGATTCTGTGACCTCTTCTGATTCTTAGTTGTTTTTTAACCAGCCTTTATGTAGTGGTAATCGTTACATATGCAGCATTTTGTGTTTTTTAAATTCCTCTCTTGATATTTTATAGGTATTGATGTAATAGGGAACAGCCAATTGGATGTTGGATCTATTTCTTTGACTTTAACCTTTGCTTTTCGTGGCTTTTATTATTATAATCATACATAATGTCCTGCCCAAGGGCTTCCTGGTGCCTCAGTTGGTAAAGCGTCTGCCTGCAATGTGGGAGAGACCTGGGTTCGATCCCTGGGTCGGGGAAGATCCCCTGGAGAAGGAAATGGCAATCCACTCCAGTATTCTTGCCGGGAAAATTCCATGGATAGAGGAGCCTGGTGGGCTACAGTCCAGTGGGATTGCAAAGAGTCGGACACGACTGAGCAACTTCACTTTCACTTTTAATGTCCTGCCTCAGGGACCTTGCCCCTCTACCACAATGTTAAACCAAAGTGCCTGTTTGTTCAGCTCATAGGGGAGATAATCTGCCCCTGGCCTGTGAATGACTGCAGTGAAGAAGAAGAAATTAACACATGCTCTCCTGTTTTACAAGATAAATGGAAATGGGCCTTTTTACTTTACTTCCTCATCTCCTCTCCCTCTCTGTTCTATAAAAGAAACTGGCATGTAGACCCCATAAGATCAATTTTTGGGGGGATACTAGTCTGTCAGCTTGCTGAATAATCTCATACTCCTTGCGTCGAACACCTCATCTCTTGGTTTTATTGGCCTGTCTTGCTACAAGTAGAGTGAGCTTGGACTCGGTAACATTGATGCTTTCCATAAATCTACATGGACTGCCTTGCCTATCATTTTTAATATATATTATCCCAGTGACTGGGTCTCCCATAATAAACATGGGTTTTGCTTTTTGTAACCAGTGCCCACCTGGCATTGCCAATTCTCTGGAACCAGAGTAATTTTAAAGAGAGGCGTGTTGCAGGTTGTCTTGCTTGAGGAACTGACCTTTTGGGCATTGCTGTCTTATGATTATAGCAAGCTGTGATGATGTGTTTTCCCCATATTTTATTTCAGGATGTTTTTCTCTGGTGGCAGTGTGGCCACGTTGGCAGACCTGAAGAACTTTTACTTATGTTTAAGGTAGCCCTTGTCATCATTTTTCTTCATGCCACTCTGGTTACATCCCTGGAAGGTAAGATGCTCATTTTCCTTTATCTTTTTTTTCTGTTTTATCAGTGTGTATTTTGTGTGTTTGGGATTTTTTTTTACAATGGTTAAAATTAGCATAAAACATTTTAACAATTTTTAAGTGTACAATTCACTGGCATTAAATGTAGTTCACAATTTTGTGGAGCAGCCATCACCACTATCCATTTCCACAACATTTTCATCATCTGAGATAGGAACTACTCTGTACCCATTAAGTAATAACCTGCCTCCACGCTTCCTCCCAGACGCTGGTAACCTCTGTTCTTTCTCTCTCTATAATTTTTCCTCTTCTGGGTACCTCGTATAAGGAATTATACAATATCTGTCCTTTTGTGTGTGGCTTATTTCTCTTAGCATAATGTTTTCCAAGGTTCATCTATGTATCAGAATTTCATCTCTTTTAAGGCTGAATAATGTTCCATTGTATCTGCATACCATACTAAGTTTTATTTATTCATTGTTAATGGCATTTGTGTTATTTCCATCTTTTGGCTACTATAAATCATGATACTGTGCACATTGTGTAAAGTACAGTTGAGTCCCTTCTTTTTATTCTTTGGGGTGTATATACCTAGTAAGTAGAATTGCTGGTCATAGGTAGTTTCTATGTCTCACATTTTAAGGGTCTGGCAAACTGTTTCCCACAGTGACTACACTATTTAACATTCTTACCAGCAAGTCACAAGAATTCCAATTTCTCTGTATCCTCACTAAATATTTGTTATTTTCTGTTCTTTGATAATGGGTGTGATATGGTATCTCATCATGGTTTTTTTGTTTGCATTTCCTTAACGATTAGTTATGTTCAGTGTCTTTTCATGTGCTTATTAGCCATTTGTGTATCTTCTTTAGAGAAATGTCTATTCAAATCTTTGGTCCATTTTTTGAATTGGATTGTTTGGGAAGTTTTTGTTGTTATTGAGTTTTCGGAGTTCTTTATATAGTCTGGATATTAATCCTTTATCAGATATACGATCTGCAAAAATTTTCCCCATCCCTGTGGGGTTGTCTTTTCACTTTTTTAAGTAGTGTCCTTTGATGCATAGAAGTTTTTAATTTTTGATAAAATGCAGTGTATCTAATTTTAGCTTATTGCCTGTGCTTTTGCTTTTATATCAAAGAAATATGAAGATTTTTCCTGTATTTTTCTTCTAAAGAACTTTATAATTTTAGCTTTTATGTTTAGGTCCTTTGATCCATTTTGAGTTCATTTTGTATAGGTGTAAGGTAAGTATCCAGCTGTGGCTTCCTGGGTGGCTCACCAGTAAAGAATCCGCCTGCAAATACAGGAGCTGCAGGAGACTCTTGTTCAATCCCTGGGTCAGAAAGATCTCCTGGAGGAGGAAATGGCAACCCACTCTAGTATTCTTGCCTGGAGAATTCGTGGACAGAGGGGCCTGGCGGGCTACAGTCCATGGGCGTCACAAAGAGTCAGACACAACTGAAGCGACTTAGCATGTGCACACGCAAGGATCCAAGTTCATTATTTTGGATATATCCAGTTTTCTTATACCAATTGTGTTGAAAACGCTCTTTTCCCCATTGCATGGTCTTTGGCACCTTTGTCAAAAATTAATTGACCATATATGTGAAGGTCTGTTTCTGGTTCTTATTTGTTTATAAAAGTAGCTACTCAAAGGCACTTCTGTATGGAAATTTAAGGGAGATAGAGAATCGCACATCTATATGAAGCATTATTTTCAGAAAAGAGGGATCTCTATAAGTTTATGAGAGGAGAGTGAAAAGGTACCTGATGTGAGGGCAGTAAAAAGATCAGAATTAACCAGGGCTGCAATATGGTTTGGGTACAACTGCCAAAAGATACAGTGCTATGCAAATATAAAGAATCATTACAGGAACTAATCTTCCCCTGGCCATCCAGTGGTGAAGACTGCACTTCTTCCACTGCAGTAGGCTTGGCTTAAATCCTTGATCAGGGAACTAGAAGATCCCACATGCCACATGGTATAGTCACCAGCTCCCCCCCCCCACCACAAACAATCTCATCCTCTATAGAAAGAAGACCTATTAGGAAGTATGTGACAGCCAGAAATACCTTTCCCTTATTTAAGAAGTAGATCAGTTTCAGGGAGCACGATAGGAATGTCTTTTGTGTGTGGACCTAATAACGAAAGTTTTGTACTAGGCAGTCTAAGACGAATGTAAGTATAGACAACACACTAGATGCACACACTCAATAGAAAACCTCTGCTCCAACAGACTAATACACAATAGGCAAGGTTCTTTCAAAACGTATGCCACTGGTGGCTATGTTGTTCAAAGGAAGCCAGACAATAACCGCTTTGAACTCGAAAGAGATAATAAGTGGAGTCAATGTGTATTGAGCTACTTACATAGTGTGTGCTGGTTCTCTTATGTGCTTTGCATATATCAATACATCCACTCTCTTAAGCTGGCTCTAACAAAGGTCCTGGTGGAGATTGGTGGGAGCTATACTAGATAATAGATCTTTGGTATCGTGTTATTCAGTGCTTTTTTAAGTCACCAAAGGGTAGATGGAGGAACAAAAGAGGAAACACGATGGGGAAAAAAGTCATTCTGTAGTGAAAAGCTGCATGTTAGAAAATAATTCTTTGTTTTGGAAGAAGTGTAGAGTTATAAGAACTGAAGCAAAATTGACGCGCGCGAGTGTCTGATGCAAGCCTCCAGAAGGTGGTCCAGTGGTTAGAATCCACCATGCCAATGCAGGGGAGGACACAGATTCGAGACCCGGATCTGGAAAGATGGCCACTGCTGTGGAGAGAGTAGGCTAAATCCTTGTAGCGCCATGTTGTCTGAATCTGTGCTCTAGAGCTCGGGGAAGGCACAACTACTGAGCCTCACCTGTGCTGCAGCTACTGATGCCCCAACGCCCTAGAGCCCATGCCCATACACAACTGTAGCTCCTGATCGCCACAACTAGAAAAGTCCACACAGCAACAAAGACCACACAGCCAAAAATAATAATAAAATTAATTAATTATTTTATTAAATGGGGAAAATGGGCCAGGTAAACAGGAAGGGCATGCTCTGACACCCAACCTGACAGGGAAAACCTTAGTGGGTGCTAAGGTCACTGAATGTATTTCTTTCCCTGGCTCTCTGATGAATTGATTTCTTCAGGCAGTGGTTCTCAGAGTGTGGCCCCCAGACAGGCAGCATCAGCCCTCACCTGGGAGCCTTTTCAGAAGTACAGATTCTCAGGCCCACCTACACCTGGTGAGTTGGGAACTCTGAGGGGGAGGCCCAGCCCTCTGTGCTTTAATCAGCCTCTGGGTGTTGTTGATGCCCACCCAAGTGTAGAACCCCTGGTCTTAAGAATTAACGAAACTTTACTGTGCCCCAGAAAGTAGAATATATCTACTATATCATAGTAGATCCAGAGTTCGAGCCCTCCACATGTCTGCCACCTGCTGTTTGTATGATCTGATTTGCTACTAGACTGATAGGGGCTCAGATTCCTCATCTTCAAAAAGGGTATAATCCTGAGCTCCTCTAAAGGGCTCTTGTAAGGCTCAATATATGTTAAAAAAAGAAAGGTTCATGATGGCAGACATTTTCTTTCTTTTCCAGGGTTGTTGACATACAACATTGTATATGCAAAGGTTTTTCGAATGAAGTATGTTGGGATCTGGGAACGGGTAAATTGGAGATCATTATTGTCTTTCAAAAACTCCCATTAAGATATTCATGTTGTTTAATAATTACTTTGATAATATTTACCATGTGCAAGCCACTGTTCTGAGCCCTTAAAAAAGCTATTTCATTTAAAGCTTACTCAGTAACCCTTTGTAGTTGGGATTAGTATTATTAGCTCCATTTTATAGGAAACTGAGGGACAGAGAAGGAAGCAACTTCCCCTACTTGCACATTTTGGTTGCAGAGCTGCAATCCAGCTCAGGTCTAGACTCAAAGTTTCTGTGTTTAACCACTCTACTATCCTATCTTCTAGCATCCTTAAGCTCTCTCTACACTGGGTCTGTACTCTGCATTAGCAGTTGTATATCTGAGGTTAAAAATAAAGGTGGAATATGACTTTGATAAATAAATACCAGTTCCTGAAAAAAAAATAAAGGTGGAATCCACTTGGGGACTGATGTCGAACTGGATCGTCCATATACTTATAGTACCATCTCTCTAAAACAACTTTGGGCTGGGGGCAGGTTCTCTTCATTCAGGATGCCTGGTCTTTCATGAAGGCCGGGGGTTCCTGTTATTGTACTACGCTGGATAAGTATTGCGTGGTAATGAGTGCCTGCTGTGTGCCCAGCATTACTGCCTGCAGAGAAATCATCTCTTGATCCGGGGAGTTTATACTCCCTGTTATAAAAAAAAAGTCATGCCCTAGAGGGCTGTGGAAAAGGCAATGGCACCCCACTCCATACTCTTGCTGGAAAATCCCATGGACGGAGGAGCCTGGTAGGCTGTAGTCCATCAGGTCGCTACGAGCGGGCATGACTGAGCGACTTCACTTTCACTTTTTACTTTCACACATCGGACAAGGAAATGTCAATCCACTCCAGTGTTCTTGCCTTGAGAATCCCGGGGTGGAGGAGCCTGGGTGAGCTGCTGTCTATGGGTTTGCACAGGTCAGACACGACTGAAGTGACTTAGCAGCAGCGAGGGCATACTAGGATACATGAAAAATAGTAAAAAACTGTCATTAAATCCTAAAGTGTGAGTCAGTGCTATGGGACTCTTAACATATGGCTTCTGGGCCCAAATTCATGGGATGACGCTATTAGAATGTTAAGCCACCTGTAGCGATGCTGTTGGTTTCTCTGCCCCCTGTCCCTTGAGCCACCCAGAGTTTTTCTTCAGACAGATCCTGTGCCTTCTTGTTGGCTCCCGTGTCCCCACTGTAGAGTGATCTGTGCCCATGGGGCTATGCTTGGGCCCGTGCAAGGAGCCAGCTAGTAGGCCAGGGATTATACCCCGGAATGGTGAAGAATGGGAGTTGGTGCTTACCTTTGCCAGCTTCCCCATCCCTTGGTGGGATCATGCTAAAATGTGTTTTTGTACAAACCCCGTGGATTGTTGGATTGGGCCCCAGTTGCCCACAGTAGCAATGACTCATTAATGACCCACTGTTGGCTTAACTCCCTTCCCTACTCTCTCTCTCGCTTCCTGGGTCATTCCCACTGGGAAACATGCTCATTTCTCCAAGTTTCAGCCCAATATGACTACCTCTAGAGAACCTCCCCCGACTTCTTCAGAAGAATTTAAAACTCTTGTCAGTGCTCCCTTTTGTCTTTATCCATGTCATTTTTATACTTGTTTACTCTGTGTCCATGTCACTTTTTCTCATTCCGGGAAGTCAAAAAATACTTCTTTTCAGCACATGGTACATGCCAAGTGAGAAGGGAGAAGAAAAGTTTGACAAGGTGGGGGAAACTCATGGAATGAAAACTAATGAGTATTGAGACCTGCCCTGGGGCAGGCCATTCAAGGTGCTTTATATAGATCATCTTTTTTAATCCTCAGAAAAGCCCTTTATGGTAGATATTTTCATTTCTGTTTGCAGATGAAGAAACTGAGTGTCAAAAAATTTAAGTCATTTGCCCAGAGTCAAAAGCTTGGAGGATTCCCCTTTGGGAATAAAGTAGCCTGTACTGTTCCTATTCTGCCGGGTTCCCCGGGAAGGGAAGACTGAATGACGTGTCATGGGGCCCATGAAGAGAAGAGGGGAAAGGAGCCTGAACTAAACTGCCAGAGAGCAGCCACTGCCCCTGGCTCTGGGAATGTGGACTGCAGGCACGGTAGCTTCACCCTGGAAGCCTGAGAGATGACTCAGTAGCTCCTAGCAACAAAGGAGATTGGGACTGACCCTCTCTTGTTAGGTTGCGGCCACCAGACAAAGCCCGTAGAACTTCAAAACTTCCATTGTGTAGTTTTGGGTAAATTTTTGTAGTTGGGTAGCTTCGAGGAGTCTTTCCCTTGGCCCTACCCCAGTGCTCAAATGAGCTTTGACAGGTAACTATGACTTACTTACCTCTGGTCTCTAGCTCTCTTGGGGCTATGCCAATGAAATTTTTCTTTGCTTCTTTTTTTTCCTCGCTGCTGCTGCTCTTTTGTCTTCCAAGGAGGTCTCCTTTAGTACAACTATTTTCCAGAGGGTGGATGACGTATTAGTGAAGATGGTTATAATTTCATTTTTGCAGAATTGTCGTTCCACTTGGAAACAATTACACATAAAGAGCCAGTTTGGTGATCTCATGAGCTATAATCCCAACTTGGGTCCTTTCGGGGGGATCTAGTCTTCGGGTACTGCAGGATTTCTAGGATAGATTTCAAAGGGTCTCCTTCCAAAGGTCACGTTTCTTCCTCTTACCTTCTCATGCTTGTCCATTAAGTCTTTGTCTTCTTGTGCAAGTGTGTAGAGCTTAGGGGGTTTACTGTATCTTCTAAAGGGCAGGAAAGAATTTGGAAAAAAAAAAAAGTGCTGGTCTACTTATCCTCACTTCCTCTCTTAAATTGAAAAGGGACCTGAGACCCCCTTTGGGGACAGCAGGAATCAAACCATCCATCCTAAAGAATCATCCTAATTTCATGAAGGATGATGCTGAAGATGAACTCTAATACTTTGACCCCCTGATGCGAAGAACTGACTCATTAGAAAAAACCCTGATGCGGGCAAGATTGAAGGGAGAAGGATAAGGGATAACAGAGGATGAGATGGTTGGATGGCACACTGACTCAAAGGACATGAGTTTGAGCAAGCTCTGGAGATGGTGATGGTCGGAAGCCTGGGTTTCTGCAGTCCATGGTCGCAAAGAGTTGGACACAACTGAGCACTGAACTGAACTGAAAGTTGAATTATAAATACCACAGTGGTGATCTTCTACTATTTAATCTCTCAATCTCCCAAAATCCGCCCGCCAGGCATGATGAGGTCACTTCTGTGGGCCCTGACTCTTTCCCTGATAGTAGAAGTTGTGACAAGGGATGATAGAGACTCTGGATGGCTTAAAGAGAAACTGAAACCAGAGGAGATAGTGTCTCACTTTCCACTTAGAATTCTGGTGGAAAATCCTCACAGTGGCCCACACATCAACAGGGAGCAATGGTAGGGATGAGAAATGGTGGTACAGTGTGTTTAGGCTGAAGGAGGCTGGAGGGGGTTTCTGTCCAAGTCCTCTCATTTCTTTTGTGAAGGGAAGGATTCTAAATGGGGTTTTTGTGTTCCAGCAGGTAGCTCCCCCTGAGAGCAGGGCTGCAGAGACAATGTGTGGATAGCTGAGGCCCGGGCCACAGGAGGATGTTAACAGACAAATTTGTAGTAAGATCTGAGAGGAACGGGGCCCGCAAGAGTGGGGCCCCCAGGTTGGGTAGGATTCTGAAAGAACAGAACATTGGGCCCACTGGACATGGCCTTAAGCAGTGGATACCAGTGGCCCCCAGGAACCCTGCCGGGTGAGGGGATCTTTGGAGAGGCCATTGAGAACCCAGGCTCAGCACAAGTAAGCTCACTGATGCAGAGCTCTTCTCCCTCCTGTGAGAACACCGGCTTCCCCTTCCTGACCTAGAAGCCATGTTAACTACGAAAAGGAAGAGAGGGAAAACAAAGATTGCACATTTATCTGGAAACATGGGTTACTAGAGAGCGTTTTAGAGCAGAAAGAAGCATTCTCTTTATCATTCATCAGGTTTAAGGATCCTTCTCCTTACTTCGGGAATAAAAGGCTCCAACACAAGATGGAGTCACCTGGACATCAAAGGAAGTTTGGGAGGCTTTTAAAATTTTGCTTGTTTTTTGTTGCTGCTGTTTGTGCATCTAAATTCGTCCATACATTTTAAACTAACTCTAAACACATGCATATTGAACACTTTGGGTTTGTGAGAGCACTAATAGAAATTGTTGAAGGCTGTCACTATGTCCTGAGTTCTGCTCCTCTTCATGGTTTTTTTCTTTGCCGATATGAAGTAATATCTGGTCAGGTCCCAAGGGTAAGTCAGGCTCAGGTCCTCCCTGTGTCCTCCAAAGTTAAACAAATATAAGTGCTCAAAAAGTGGCTGCTTGGTTGCTTTTGATTTGTGGGTCTATTCTAAAGCCTAGAGATAACTAAAACATGGACTGCCCTCCTCACTTAAGGGACCAACATTATACTCATCTGAACCCAATGAGTTCTGATACAACATATATTTTTCCTCTTATATTATTCCTCTAAAATTTTGCATAGATTTCAGTGAGGTGGCTGGACATGGGCACCAATTACCCTTGAAGAATATGTTTTCCCTTTCCCCCATATGACCATCCATATGATGAAGGGCTCAGCTGATGCCTTTAAGGGTTTCCCTTCACTTTTTGACATTATGAGTTCAGTTATCCATAGGAAACTGTCTTTGAATTCCTGATCTGTTGTCCTGGGGTACTGGGATCCTTGGGGTTTGCCTTGAACTAAAACCACTCATCTCTGAAATCCCATTTTAAGGCTGCTCTCCTATTTGAAGCTCCTAATGTAAAATTGGAAACAATTTAAAAAGTCACATTTTTTCCAAACTACATTTTCCTATTTGACATGATTTAAAAGCTTTAAATTACAATGAAGCCAGTGAATCTCTTGATTTTCCCTATTGCTGAAAGCTTTAGAAGTGGCTTTTGCTGACTGGTAAATCTCCCAGTGACCAGTGCTATCCTTGCCCTGCTGACCATGGAAAAGTTCCAGGGTCTCTGTAGGATCCAGTGGCAAGACACATAGTACTGAACATTAAGAACAACAGCAACAACCCCCTCTGGACTTTCCTATAGCTCTTCATGGTCTGTGAGCAGCTTGGCATCCTCATCTCCCCATGTCCCCTGAGGTGTGTGAGAAGTTTGTATTACCCTCACTTTGCTGATGAGAAGACTGAAGCTCAAAGTTGTGGGCCCTTTTCTAGTTACCCAAAAGGAAACAGTAACATGTTGCCAAAAGCAGCTTTCAAACTTTCTTCAACATTAAGCCATATGAAGTTGCTTACTTTTGGCCATATGAGTAAGTTTTATAGCCAGGATCTTACCGCCGGGGACTTTAAAACCAAGATGGATGTACAAGGCTGAGGGCTTTACAGCTTTTCTTTACGGAACAAGGATGATAAACATTCAGGCATTGTAAACCATGAACGTCTCTGTTCCCAGGGCTAAACAGCTCTGCCTATAGCTCAAAGCAGCCCTGGCCAATATGTAAATGATTCAGTTCAGTCGCTTCAGATTCATGCCCTGACTCTTTGCTAATCCCATGGCCTGCAGCACACCAGGGCTTCCTGTCCATCACCAACTCCTGGAGCTTACTCAAACTCGGGTCCATCAAGTTGGTGATGCCATTTCAGCCATCTGTATTGTCTGTGGTCCCTTCTCTTCCTGCCTTCAATCTTTTCCAGCAACAGAGCTCCTATCCAATGAGGCAGCTCCTCCCATCAGGTGGGCAAAGTACTGAAGCTTCAGCCTTCAGCATTCAGTCCCCGTCCAATGAACACCCAAGACCTGATCGCCTTCAGGAATGACTGGTTGGATCTCCTTGCAATCCAAAGGACTCTCAAGAGTCTTCTCCAACACCATAGTTCAAAAGCATCAATTTTTGGCAAGTGCTCAGCTTTCTTAGTCCAACTCTCACATCCATACATGACCACTGGAAAAATCATAGCTTGACTATTAGACAGGACCTGTGTTGGCAGAGTAATGTCTCTGCTTTTTCAAAATTCTTTCTTAGGTTGTTCTTGACTTTTCATCCAAGGAGGAAGCGTCTTTTGAATTTTCAATGGCTGCAATCACCATCAGCGTGAGTTTGGAGACCACCCCCCCAGTAAAGTCTGTCATTGTTTTCCATTGTTCCCCATCTATTTGCCCTGAAGTGATGGGACCAGAGCCGTGATTTAGTTTTGTGAATGTTGAGTTTTAAGTCAGGGTTTTACTCTCCTCTTTCACTTTCATTTAGGAGGCGCTTTAGTTTTCCCTTTTTACTTTCTGCCATAAGGGGGGTGTAATTGCATATCTGAAGTTATTGATATTTCTCCCTGCAATCTTTATTCCAGCTTGTGCTTCCCCAGCCCGCATTTCACATGATGTACTCTGCATATAAATAAGCAAGGTGACAATATACAGCCTTGATGTATCCTTTCTCAATTTGGAACCCAAATCCGTTGCTCCATGTCCAGTGTGGTCTGGGATTCCCATCTATTGAAGAATTTTCCACAGTTCAGTGAGACCATGTCTATGCCATGTAGGCTCCCAGGACAGACAGGTCATGATGGAGAGTTCTCACAAAATGTGGTCCACTGGGGAAGGGGAAAGGCAAATCACTTCATATTCTTGCGTTGAGAATCCCATGAACAGTATCAAAAGACAAAAAAATGACACTGAAGGATGAACCCCCAGGTCCCGTAGGTACCCAATATGCTATGGAGAAGAATGGAGAAAGTAGCTCTGGAAAGAATGAAGAGCTGAGCAAAGTGAAAACACCACCCACTTGTGGATAAGACTGGTGATGGAAGTAAAGTCTCATGCTGTAAAGAACAAAATTGTATAGGAACCTGAATGTTAGGTCCATAAGCAAGTAAGTCAGAGTGGTTAAATAGGAGATGGCAAGAGTGAACATCGACAAATTTTTGGAATAAGTGAACTAAAATGGACTGGAATGGGCGAATTTAATTCAGATGAACCATTATATCTACTACTGTGGGCAAAAATCCCTTAGAAGAAATGGAGTAGCTCTCATAGTCAACAAGGAGAGTCCGGAATGTAGTCCTTGGGTGCAATCTAAAAAAGGACAAGAAAGATCTCTGTTTGTTTCCAAGGCAAACCATTCAATATCACAGTAATCCAAGTCTATGTCCCAACCACTAATGTAAATGAGTAAGCGTGGTTTTGAGACAGTAAAAATTGAGTTACAGATACAGTTGGTGGGGAAGATTCGGCCCATGGACTGTAGTTTAAATCCTGATCTGGACCGTACAGAAGCTGTGTGGAACTTACTCCTGATTGTTAATGTTACAACCATGCTTTGTTTTTTCACTTGCTGGCTAAGCCGGCTTCATAGTGTGGCTCCCCTCTTTCCACCCTTCTCTGAGTAAATCCTGACTTTTTTTTTTTTAGGTTTAAAGGTTCAATAAGTTTACCCCTTCATTCCTATTTGCAGCATCCAATATTCCTTTGGCTTCCAATATTCCACTTCCCTGGGGCTCAGATGGTAAAAAATCTGCCTGCAATGCTGAGACCCAGGTTTGATCCCTGGGTTTGGGAAGATCCTCTGGAGAAGGGAATGGCAAAGCAGTCCAGTGCTCTTGCCTGGAGAATTCCATGGACAGAGGAGCCTGGTGGGCCACACCCCAGATTCTCAAAGAGTCAGACATGACTGAGTGGCTTACCCACAAAACTCCTTTGAAACACCAGACAGAACCCAAGCAGTGGACCCACAGTCAAAATCAGGACCTCCAGTAAAAAGTTCAGTTCCTCTGAGCAATTTCCGTGTTGGCAGGTGGCACTTGTCCGAAACTGGTACCTCCCTAACTTTGGGGGGCTTTAAACGTACCAGTGAAAAAAGCTTTATCCCCTGCAAGGGGGAGAACGAAAGTCATTCCTCAAACCCAGTGGAGATCTGCTCGTGAGGTCTTTCTTCTGTCCCGTGTCTTCAGGCTTGTGTTTTTGTTTTGTTTTGTTTTTTTGGCAGTGGAGAGCAAGAGACCAAATCTAACCTGAGATTACAAGAAAGACAAGGCAGTGATGGATTTTATAAAGGGAGTATGACCTGGAGTCTGCAGAGCCTCCTGTCCCCTCCCCACATGCCAACATTATATGTGCTTCACAGAAAAACAAAAAAACATGTACACAACAAATACGACCGACTAGAGTTTAACAAAAATACCACTAAATCCAAGGGACGGTTGGAGGCAGGAAGGGGAAAGACGGGAGGTGGGAAATGGCACAGGGGAGCTAAGAGCGATTCAAATCAGTCCAGGCAGGGGCCTGGCAAATGTTAGAAAAAGAGATAGCAGAAAAAAACCTGTGTGTGTCCTTTCATCTACAGAACTCACCAGTGTTTAATAAAATCCATATGGTGGTGTCAGGAAGATTCTGCCTTAGGTGCACCAGAGACAAAAATCTGGGTTCGTCAGATAGAAGGGAATGTGGGCAGGGCCCGTGGCAGGGTGGGCTCTGCCTTCCCTGGTAGGGGGTGGAGGTGAACCAGGAGAAGAGCTGCCACAGCATCATTCCGATCCCACCCGGCCCCTCCGGATGGCGGGTGACCGATTCAGCGGACGGTGGCAGCCTTCAGTTTGGCAGGAGACGGGTGGGGTGAGGGCAATTTTTCCGCAGAAGTGGAGCTGCTCAGGACTGACTGCAGGTAGACCGTCTTATGGTAGAGCCTGTTGCTTATGAAAACCACCAAGGAGAAGAGGCGCAACTGGAAAAGTATGCTTTGCCAGGGGGCTTTGCTTCATTGGTGCTGATAATGAATAAAGGCAAGAGGATAGAGAAGAGGCAGCCACCGACAATGTAGGGCAGCATTGCTGTGAGGGAAAACCATGGGCAAACCAAATCCAAGGTAGTAAGGGCAATTCCTTTCCATGTTTGGCAACCGTGGGCATTTCAATTTCCCTTTATTGAACCAACGATATTCCAAAGCAGTATAGTGAGTAAAGCAGAGACGTATGTAGGAGATAACCAACTGACAATAAGAGGATGGGAAAGAACTTACAACATCCCTTGGAGGAGGAAGAGAGCCTGAAGCAAGCGGGTTTAAGAGCATGTCAGCAATTATTTTGCTGATACTAGGGAATGGGTGAGGCTTCCTCCCCGATACTCGAGTGCCAACCAGGTCGGCTTTTATCCTGAAACCAAATTGTGTTGACGACTTTGTTGAGCACCAAGGGGGGGCAGCACCCAGAGAGCACTGAAAAGTGATGTAAGGAGAACTTCAGCCACGACCAGACATCCCCACATAGTGATGGATCACCAATAGTCTGGGGCCCTTACTGACGAAGACAGGGAAAAAACATCGAAAAAATAAGAGGAACTGAAGCAGAAAACTCCCACATTCCAAGTGCAGCACTGAAAAAATTTTACTAACAATATGTGGTTTCACTCTCCTGCTTCCTTTTTGCTCTGGGCTCTCCTCTGAGCCAGGACACTGCTTGCCCTTCTTCGACGCTGCCCTGTCTCTTTTGCTGAATTCAAGCATTTAGCTTTGAGAGGGTGAAAATTTCCCCCAGAATGGAGTTTTTTGATTCTTCGGCAAGGTCCTGCAGGAAGTTTTTGACACTGTCAGCCATCTCTAGCATCCAAACTATCAACTACAAAAAGGGAAAGTACCCCCAGATATTTCATCATGAAGGGACCTGAGAGTTTTGGGCCTCCGAGTTCTGGCTCCAACCAGCCCCTCGCCCACCACTGGCCAGCTGGCTCCTCTGAGCCCCTCCCGTGCCCTGCTGCCCATTCTAGCGTGGACACTGCCAGGGCTGGGGCTACTGTCCCTACACTGAATCCTGATTATTTTAAGCTACTTGGAAATGGTTTCCTTGCCAAAATTTTTATTTAGGAGTAGGATGTGACTGGCTTTTGCCCAAAGAGACACCTGGGGAAAAACTGCTGGGGGGCTTCTAGGAAAAACTTTCCCCCTCTTTATACTCCAGGTTTCTCCCTTCCTCTAGACCTGCACTCTCTAATATGATAGCCACTAGACACATGTGGCTATTCGAAATTAAATTAATTAAAATTAAGTGAAATTAAAAAAAAAAGTTCCTCAACACACTATTACAAATTCAAATGCTCAGTGTTCACCCGGCTAGTGGCTGCCTTATGGACCCGTGCAGACACAGTATTTCCCTCGTTGCAGAAAGTTCTATTGGATAATGCTGTCCTGGTTATTTTCAGTTTGGATTTGATGCTGAAACAGTGTAGCCATCTGAAAAACACTGAAAGGGGCTAAGATCTCAAGTGAAAATGGAAATAACCTGATTTTAAAAGGGTTGTCTTCTCTGATAGCTCAGTTGGTAAAGAATCTGCTGAAAACTGGGAGACCGGGTTTGATTTCCTGGACAGGCTACCCACCCCAGTATTGGCTTTCCTTGTGGCCAGCTGTCAAGAAGCTGCCTGCAACATGGGAGATTTCCTTTCGATCCCTGGTTGGAAGATCCCCTGGAAAAGGGGAAAGGCTAACCCACTGCAGATTCTGGCCTGGAGAATTCCATGGACGTATATAGTCCTTTGTATAGCCCTGACTCACAAAGAGTCAGCCCTGAGGGGACTTTCCCTTCACTTTAAAAGGGTTTAAGCCCCAAAAACTAACCGTATCTCAGGATGAAAGAACAGAAGGCTGGAGAGAGTGTGGGTCTTCATAGAGGTTTACCATTTGTCACATCATTTAAATACTTTGTTTTGGGACTTTCCTGAGGGTCAAGGGGCTAAGACTCCACAATCCCAATGCAGGAAACCCGCATTTGATCCTAGTCTGGAACTAGACCCCACATGCTGCAACTAAGATTCAACCCAAACAAAGATCGCAGACCCCACGTGCAGCAACTCAGACCTGGCTCAGCCAAATAAATAAGTATTTTTTAAAAGCCCATGTGTTACCTTAGTGAATCCTGACAGAGCTACAATTAGGTGTTAATCCTTCATTTCTAAATGAGGGAAATGAGGCTTGGGCAGTTGGAGCCACTTCACACAGCTAAAAAATGGAAGTGGGAGCATTCTCCAGAGTTGTACCATAAAAAAGGCTGAGCACTTTAAGAATTGGATCTTTCTAGCTGTGTTGTGCTGAGAAAGACTCTTAAGAGTCCCCTTTGGGCTGCAAGGAGATCAAACCCGTCAATTTTAAAGGAAATCAACCCTGAATATCCCTGGAAGGACATGCTGAAGCTCCGTACTTTGGTCACCTGATACAAAGAGCTGACTGATTGAAAAACACCCCGAGGGGAAAAAAGATTGGGGAAAGAGGAAAGGGGGGGGCAGGGGAAAATGGTTAGGGCATTACTGAAAAGGGAATGATTTGAGCAAACTGGGGAGACAGTAAAGGGACAGGGAACCTGCACTTAGTCCATGGGGTGGCAAAGTTTTTGGAGTACTAAGTGACTGAAAAAACAACAACAGCATTCTCGAATTTGGCCCTTTAACCACCCCTAAAATTTTTAGCCCTGAACAGGGAAAATTTATTTTACAAAATTTTTACTGAAACTTTGCGTATTCATTTATTTTGTAGGGTTTTTTTACCCCCAAAGGACGGATAAATTGAGAATCTGGGGAATAAAAGCAATGTTTCACTAATTAAATCTATAAAAATAATTTGATTTTCCAAGAAACAGCGTTTGAAACATACCATATGGGGGTACTCTTTACTTCAAGAATAAAAGAAACAGATTGATTTTGGGCAAAACCCTCTGTTCACAAGACACGTGCGTAAAAAACCATCGGGGTAAATAGAGTCCCTTGCAATGATGAGGGGCAGTTGGCTTGTTTTAACGTAATGTCTTAATGACCTCCCCTTTTTTTTTTGCCTCTTCTTTCCTTTTAAAATGCAAAGACAAAAGTTTGGATTAGAAAAGAACTTTCATGATAGAAATTTTTCAAAGTAAAATTTAAAACTATCAATGATTTCAAAATATCTCAAAAATGAAACCCTTGTTTGGGGGCCATTTTTTTTTTATTCCCTGCTTATTTTTTACCCCTGTTTTATACCCCAGTTCTCATACACAGGGGCCCTTGAAAAATGGAAAAATCCCAAGTTTTTGGGCAAATCCTTTTGTTCTTGAGCTTTTTTCCCTCCCTTGAGACGAGGCTTGGTGGTTTGGTACCCTTTTTTTTTCCGCCCTAGGGTTTATTTTTTTAATATTTTTATCCCATAACTCCAAGTCCTCAAAGATACTTTTTTTTCCCAATGATTTAATTTAAAATTTTTTCCTCCCTTTTTTGTGTTGAAAAAGACAACGAGATAACTGTATCCAGGTTTGTATACATAGAAAACCGGAGAAACTAATTTCAAATAAAGATCACCCCCTCTTTCCTCATGCACCTAGGGTGGTAAAAAAACAATTTTGAATAAAAAAATATGGGGTAAGGACTACCTTCCCACTTTTCGGGGATTCAAATATTCTCTAGGTCATCTCAAGTCTCCTTACCTTGAAAGGGTTTCTGGAACTTTTTTTTCCCTGATGTGTGATACAAATGATGGAAACCAGGTTTTCTGGGAAATGTTGCTAAGCTAAGGAAATTTATTTAGCAAACCATTTTAATAAACTCTGACTTTTCAAGCATTAGTGAATAGTGGGAAATTTTTTTAGAATAAATAAATGACACTAAAAGCTTAAGAAAAAACTAATGTTTTTTAAAAAAAATGCTCCGTCAAATTTTTTTAATCAATTTTTTGCATTAAAAAAAAAACAGTTTATTTATAAAGGAAAATTTTATCCAAGGACGCAAATCAATACCGAAAAACATTACAATTTACTGTGGAAACGTGATAAAAAATATTTGTAAATGTAAAAATTTCTTTTTAAAGTATTCCCCCTTTACGTAATAATACAACAAAAAAATGCCAAAGTTTATCATGGCGACCAGCTTTTTTAACCTCCCCCCAAAGAGCCTGTCTCTTTTTCACATTTAAAGTCTTTTAAGGAGGCAGCTCATTCATCCTTTGGAAATAGATGTTTGGATCACCTCAGGAAGATATTTTTGACAACTTTTGGGAAAGGACCCCGGGGCAAACCCAAAGGGTTCTTATGGGAAAAGTATTTCGGAGGGGGAGTACAAGTGCAAACCCTGAAGTGACTATCCTTTTTGAAGAGACCGGGGATCCAAAAGTAACGAGGGGAGGCCTTTTTCAGGGGCATGGGGGGTAGATTCATAAGATCCGGGGAAAGGGCCGCTTTCAGAAAGGACACTCCCCCTCCCTTTAACAAAAACACATTTCATATCAACTGAAAGCCAGAAGTACGAGCCTTTAGAAGTACGGGAAAACCCAAGTCGTGGTAGCTTTTTAAAGGAAAGCAAAACCCCAAGTCCCCAGATATGCACGGGCCTTGACCGAACCCAATTACTGTTATATGTCTAACTGCCAACAGGGAATGGGGATGATGCTTAACCCCTCCCCCTGTCAGAAATATTTACTTCAAGCTCTCCTCCTTCCTAAAGTGCACGTCCTTCCTGGGGGAAGCAGGGCGGAGGCCAGCAGTCAGTGCATCGTTGTTTTTTGATCAAGCCCAAGGGGAAAACAGCCCCAAATTGCAGGGGGGAAAGGCTAGGCTCAGACCCTACTTACCCTTTCCATGTTTTTTTGACCTCCCCCTGCCTCAGTTTCCTCATCTGAAAAAAGGGGATTTTCTTCCATTAATCTTCATAGGCATGAGATAAAAATTACTAAATGCCGGGGCATAGTAATGCTGTAACATGCTTGTTAACTTTAAAACAGACTTTCTTTTTGGGCTCTATTTTTTTCCCGAAAAAAAAGCATTAAAAACAAATGCATTCCAAGGGTTTTCCTATTCTTTAACCCCCGAGAGGGCCAATCACTCTGGGGGGTTCCCTATCCTACCCGGGGAGGGGCAAACCCCAAAGGGGGGGGGAAAAACACATTTCACTTTCCCATTTTGGCCCAAGGGCCCCCCTACAATTGCCATTGTTTGCACTTGGGAAATTCCCTCACTGGGAAATGAAGTTTTCTTTGTGAGTCATTATTGTTTAAAAAAAACGTTTGTCATATTATTAGCACTGTGACGTAAAGGGGCCCCTCAAGTAAACACGGTTGTACACTGTAAAAATTTTTTATTCATTTTGTCTGTTATTATAAAGTTGAAAAAATGCTTCTTGGAGGAGCCTTAGAGCTGTATCACAAAAAAAAGTTGTTTTGTTTTTGGGGGTTCCATATAGAGTGCTAAGGCGTGGTACCTTTTTTTGAAACATCTTCTTTTAAACAGTAATTTAATCCGGGAAGGGTGTCACTGTTAAAATTTGTTTGGTCAAAATATTCTTTCTAAAGGTCTTATTCTTTTTTGATCCACTCCTAAAAATTAACCTTTATCTTCCCCTCCAACTTTGGGTTTGGGGGGAGTGCGGGGTAAAAGTTTAAAACAACTCCGGTTTAAAGACAAACCAACTGTCTCCTTTGAAGTCTTACATTTCTCCAATCAAATCAGAAAAAAAAAGAAAAACTCAGAAACCCACACATACCTTTTATGACTTGGTGCAGGTTTTTTTGAGTTATCCCCGAAACAGGGTGAGGGACGGAAAAGAGCATTAGGGGAAAAGAAAAGGCAAAAGTATAGTATTGAGATCTGCAGGGGAAAGCTTTTGGTTTAATACCCTTTTGTGTTCCTTGAAAGGAAATTTAGGGAAGATGGATGACAGTTGTGGTTACTACTCCAAGGGGAGATTCGGCAATGCCCTCAAGAAATATTACTCATTCCTTCATGACTCTGCCCCACTGCTTCCCGATCCCCATCTTTCCCCTTCTGTGCTTTTTATTACAGGGCCCGACCCCTTCAGTATTTGCATTAAATTCCCTCTTTAAAAACTGTCGGTTTTTGTAGAACCCTTAAAATGCACAGGGAACCAAAAAATTTGAACATCTGTCAATACAAAACCCTGCACTGGATACGAAGATAATAAAGCATCAAGCAATTTAGCATTTAGTTGGGAAAACAAGCATACGGGGGGAAAAGTTAAATTTTTTTTTTTTCTTCAAGCTCCAGATATTTTTAATGACCTCATTTTTAAAACAATTAGACAATAGATGACTTTTATTTTTTTAACTATTTATTTTTTTCTACTTCTTTTCCGGCCCCCATTTCATTTATTTTATTATGCCTCCAATTCTCCATTTTTTTTTTTCTTTCTAAAAAGCTTTTGCATCATATTAAAATATATTTTTTAAAAAAACTTAAATTTTTTTTCCTAACTAAAAAAATTACATTTTGATTCCACTTTTTGATTGTAAAAATAAAAATGCTAGATTTCCAAAAAAAAATAGATATGAAAAACAAAAAGGTTTATGTATACACAAAAAAATAAGTCAATATCTTGTAAAAAAAAAAACCATAGGGAAAAAAACCCTTCAAAAAAAAATACGTATTTGTAAAATGAAACACCTTGCTGGCCCCCCAAAATTTTTCAGTAAAACTACATTAAAAAAATAACACTTTAAAAAAAAAGCCGCTAAATTTGGCTTTGGGGTATAAAAAAAAGTAGATACACCCATGTCTTCGAGCTCCAAGGGTAAATTTCCCCTGTTTTAACCCAAACTATTTTTAGGATTTGCAGAAAAGTCTTCTCCTCTAGGACTTCTCAAAAACAATCCTTTCTTTCCAAACTTTTCAAAGGGCCCAAGAACTCGCCCACAGTACAAGTCAATACAATGCGGGGGTTTGGGAAAACAGGGGGGTTTTAGAACCCAACTCTTAAAGTTACTACCTGGGTAATTTGCAATTTTTTAACCTCTAGTGCTTTTTTTAACAATAATGCTATTTGTCTTGTAATAAAAGTATTAATGAAGTATTTTTTTTATAAATTGTTGTGAAATTTAAAAATGGTTAACTGTAAATATGGATATAGGGAAAAAACCAATGTTTTTTTCATTATTTTTTTCTAAGCTATAATGAGTTTAAAATTTTGAGAACTTTTCCCCAAAAATAAAACCGAAACATCACACAAAAATTTAAGAAATTTTTTTATCTAAAAAGGCCTAATGCCCAAAGATTTCCGGGGCATAAAGGGGAGTGTCATTTTCCCCTTTGGGGTAATTCTTCAAGTGTGTGAACGGGCTCCTGTTTAAATGCCAAAGGGCCCCAACCCTTTAATCAAATTTTTTTCGCAATCAAAAATAAGGCGAGCAAAAGTCAGCCAATTAAAGGGGAAATCTAAAAAGTTCATGTAAAAACCATTATCTAAATCACCAAAAACGAGGCCCCAACGCGAAAAGGGTGTCCCCAATGCCGGGGTCAGGGGGATGGGGGGTCTGGGGGAAAGGGGCTTCCCCAAGTGGGGAAGTGAGAAAATGCCATTTCCAGAGCTGGGGTCCTGTCACACCCCTCGTTAAGTCTAAAAGCGTAAATGCTTTCGAAAGCAACCGGGTTGGCCCCCAACTCAGGAACGATTGGGACATCTGATTCATAGAAGACTCTCAGACCCTGGCGTAGGTGGGGGGAGGGGCAGACCCATTATCTGAACCTGGTTTCAGGACCCCGAGGGGTCGACGAAAGAATCTTTAGCCTAAACTGAGGCCAGCCCGGCCGGGTCCTTAAGTTGGGTCTCCACGGGGGGCCGAGGCCCGGGACCACCAAAAGGGGAAAGGGTTTGGAAAATTCCAAAGGGCCTGAAACCAGAGGCGCGGGAAGTCGCCAACCCGGGTTCCCCGACCATCGTGAGGCCCGGGCCGGGGCAACATGACCGCAGGCCCCCCCGCTCCATCCCTTCCGGTTTTTGACGGGGTTCCGGGCCTGAGTCCCCCCGCGGGTTCCGCCCGGTTTTGATGGGGGCCCCGGGGTCCTGTGGAGCGGCCGTAAGGGTCTCCGCCCAGGGGGGAAAATTAAATATTAATAACATGCCAATGGTATACACCCAATGTAAGTAAATGGTGGAGTCAGTAATAACTTTTTTAAAAAAAGAGGAGAGGCCGTTCCATCATTCATGCCAGAGATGCTTTTCAAGGGCAAGAGCTACAGAGGGCTTGAAACTTTCCAATTTTGGAAGGGGAAAATTTTGGAATTTTATTTGAAATCTGATTTTTAAATTTGGTAAGTAATTTTAGACTTTCAAAACTTCAGTGAGTCCCATCATGTGGCAAGATAGAAAAAATCAATTGGAATTTTGGGCCCGTGGTATGCATTTTTTCTGGTCACACTGGGGAAATCAATGTGAAGAATGTTAGGTCCTCCCAGTTGAGAAATTTTCCGGGCCCCAATATTTCACTTTGGTGAGGTGATAAAGATCTGGGTTTAAAGTGGGCAGTGGCAAGGAAGAAAGAGAGGGAAGAAATTAGGGAATATTAGTAATAATACTCACATTAATACAATTAAGGGTCGCAAGTTTTCAGGGAAGAAAAATAGGGCCCGGGGGTAGCCCTAAAATCAACTCCCGGGGTTAAAACCCCCAGCTATACAGAGAATTCGAGGGGGGGTTGGAACAAACACAGAACCTTGCCCAGCTTGCTTTTCAAACACTAAAAAGGACTATTCTAAGGAATCCATATTCATACAAATTTTTGACTGATTAAAAATAAAAAAGTATGAAACCCCTTCACGTCAAGCCTGCTACAGGAAACACAAACATGGGTTTACTATCACTGCATCACCACATTTCTTTTTTAATCCCCACAAAACTCCCCGCTGGGTGAGAAGATCACAGGGTGGATACGGGTCTGGGGGTGGGGGGTGAGAATGGGAGGAGTCAGGGGTGAACTTTTTTTCCTAAATCAGCTATATGCTGAAACAAATTGGGGTTCTGGGCCCTTCACTTTTTCCCCCGGGGTTTTTTTTCACAAAATGTGGTCCTTAACCATTCTCTATAATTTTTAAAAATTGAATTTTTGATCAAAGGAAAAAAATGACTCCCCAAAAATGTCCCCTTAAAACCTGGGAAACCTTTAAAAATTACCTTTAAGGGGTTTTGCAACATGATTAAAGATCAGGATATGGGATGGAAATGACCCCTGGATACTGGGTGGGCCACAGCTTATCACTTGCATGTTTAAAAAAGTGGAAGAGAGAGAAAAAAAGGATTCAGAATGCTACTTAAGGGGATTCCCCACCCTTCCACTGAGTAGCTTTGAAGATGCGGGAATGAGCATACCAAAAAATTTGGGGGTGCTTTAGAATTAACCCTTCTTACGCCAGCAAAAAATGGGGACCGGGGTCCCCCAACTGCAAAAAATCCATTTATCCAAAAAAGGGAACCACATTTTCCCTCCCCTCTAAAAAGGAATGCAGGTGGCCCCGTTTTTAGTTGGCAACCCCCCCCCCCCCCCCCCCCCCCAGACCAGGGATCTGCCCGTAAACTCTAAAAATAATTTGCATTATTTTAAACCACAAATTCAGGTAATTTTTACAGAGAAAACGGGAAACTAATGTAAAAAATTTTCCAGTTTAAAATTTGTTCGCTGGTTTACAATCAATCAACCCCCTTGCTGCACAAACCCACAAATCTCAAAAGGGTGTTAGGCAAGGAATGAAAACGTTTGGCAAACGAAACCCAAGAAGATGGCAGATGATGTCTCAAAATACCATTTTATGGGGTTTTGGGTCCAGGTTTTTTTAAAACAGAGTTGGGGGGGTGAAGTAAAAGAAAAAAGGCCCCTTTACTTGAAAAAAAGGGGGAAAATTAATTTCTTTTCTGCACCATTTCCAGGCACAGGGGCGATTTTCTCCCGATAGCTGAAAAAAGGAACCTTTTAAAAAAAAAGGGCAGGGGTTTCCCCGAGGCAGGCCCCTTTTTATATTATATTAACAAAAGAAAGAAAAGCAAAAGGGTTTCAGTCAAAACAATCCAACCCCAGCAAATTTTCCATTCCTGTTAAAACCACATCTACAAATTCAAAAATATTGGTATGGGAAAACTGTGGGGGAGGGACTAAATTTTAGTATGTAGGGGTTGGGGAGGCAATGAGATAGGTGTTCAATGGCAGGGTTTGACCCACTTTGGGCCCTGTGGGGTTGGATTTGAAATGGTGGCGATAATTTAAAAAATTGCCAGGGAGGTATGTAGGGAAAGAGACTCCGTGGGGGAGAGGAGGGGGCTGTTTCTTAGTTGCCCGTTCCTCCATTTGATTCCATTCAAAACCTTTTCCATCCAAACTTCGTTTTTATAATTGGAAAAATTGGGCTTTGTTTTTAAAAATCACTAGGGGGTATATTTAATAAATTTTATAACAGTTTACATAATTTTATTTTTGGACTTAAAAATTTACCTTTAAAAAGTGAAACTTTTAAA
>JAJLRB010000109.1:0-59896 GCA_020976825.1 Odocoileus hemionus
TGGGGTTTTTTTTTTTTTTTTTTTTTTTTTGTTTTTTTTTTTTTTTTTAGGAGAACTTTGTGGCTTTTTAAATAACTTTTGCCTCTGAATTTTGGTGTTTCTTGTTAGACTTTGCCTTTTTACCAGTGATTATTAAGGTGTTCAAAGACTGACTTTTTTTTTCCTCTTGACTTGCCTCACCTTTAAACACTTCCTTCACTCTCCTGTCTTTGGATCATCTACTGTGACATCATCAAATCCATCATTTTTACCACTCTTTTAAGGCCAGTTAGCCCAGATCAGACCTTTCTTCATCACTTCAGTAACCTGCGTATATTCACCCTATTTGTGGTTGTTCTTTCGCTATGTCCTGTTGGATTCTCTGTGACCCCGTGGACTGGAGCACGCCATGCTTCCCTGTCCTTCACTGTCCCCCAGAGTTTGCTCAGACTCATGTCTGTTGAGTCAATGATGCCATCCAACCATCTCATCCTCTGTCACCTCCTTCTCCTGCCTTCAATCTTTCCTAGCATCATGTCTTTTCTGGTGCGTCGGCTCTGCATCAGGTGGCCTCTAATCCTGAGTCCTTTCATCCTGTCACATACAGATGTAATCCCCTTCTTTAAAGGTTATTCGGAATTGCACCTTCTTCTCGTCTCTGGATCCTGTTAAATGGTGTCCACCATCTAACTCAGCATCACCCTTGACTTCTCCTTTCCTTCATCCCACAGATCTAAGCTGTCGTCATTTACTGTTCATCCTGCTTAAGACACTCTTCAGCTGCTTGTTCCTTTTTTACCAACATTATTATAGTTTTTGAGTTCTCAATACTGTTTTAAAGATGTTACCTTTTTTTTTTTTTAAAAAACTGAAGGAGTAACATTTTTATGCAGTGAGCATTATAGAAAGCATTTGGAAGATGCAAAAAAGTTTTTAAAAAGTAAATAATAACTCCTCATATTCCTGCCACTGACTCCTGTCATCTCTTCCCTGTACTGTTAGGCTCCTAAGCTAAAAACATGCATCTTTATTTTTTTTCTTTTTCCAGGTTTGTTTTTCTCTTTTTCCTTTTTGATTTTAGGGAATTTCTGTATTTTTTTGCCCCTGGCTTTCCGTTTTTACTGTTTTACAACCTCGATTTTTTTTTACTTTAGAGGGAATAATATAGCTTTTCAAATGGTGGTTCGTTTTCTAGGTTTTTTTTTTCTTTGCTGTTTAAAAACAACTTGAATCAAGCTTACACCACAAACCACACAACACCCCCACACAACCCAAACACCCACAACACATCCCCTACTATTCTTGGTGCCTCCCTATCCCACCCATGAGGCCCAGCAAAAACGTGAATCCGGCTCAACCCAACAACACACCAAACCAAAACAACAATAATCGTTTTTTCACTATGTACTATTATCTAAGCCACGGGTCCTTACCTTACCTAAGCTGCGTCTACTTTTTGGGGGGACATCGTGGGGTTTCCCTGTTGCGGGTTTCTGTTAAATTTCCTCATTCTCCCAGTTTGGGCCCGGCCCCTCCTTACCGCACTTTTTCCCCTTGGGTTTCCACTTGGACACGTTGTCATCGTGTCTGCGGACTCCTTTTCCTGGCCTGTGGGGGGTTAGGGGTTGTTTTTTTTTTTTACCGGGTAACCCCCATTTTTTTTCCTTGGGTTCCACCCACCTGCAAAAAAACGCGTTTAATATACAAAAATTTTACTTATGGCTTTTTTCTCTTTCCTGACTGCCACCTTCCACTGCTGTATGTCGGTCTCTTATATGTCTAATCCCACCACCCTCTCGCAAAAAATTGGAACCAATTTTTGTGGCATAACTTTTATGTGGGCTGAGAAAATATTTTTTTTCCACTTTGTATGTATATTATGTACCATCATTTTCACTTTTAATCGCCATACTTTAGGTTTGAGGTCCTTTATTTTTCGGGCCATGTGGTTCCCACCCCCATCCGCCTGGGCCTTTCAAGGGGCGCCCGTTTTTTACTTGCCTAAAGAAGCTCAAGGCTAGAGGGCAAAAGCCCTTTTTGTGTCGGCCACTTTGCTTCGCGTCCGCCGAGGATACAGCCCACGACCTTTATCGTGTTTCTCTCTGGCGACCCGCCCTGGGGGGCCCTTCCGTCTTCATCTGGCTTGTATCCCGGGACCCGCTGACCCTGGCTCCGATGCTCTCTTTCCGTGCAGCCCACCCCGGCTCCTCCTCGCTCCTGTGAGGGACGGCTCTGGGGGTCTGCCTCCTGTGGATGCGCACGGCCGTGCCAAGTAAGGCTGAGCAATGTGTGGCCTCACTATAATTCTCTGGTTCGTGTCCGCTATGCCCTGGGAGAAGAGGTGTTGTGCTTAGCTCATCGAGTCACGGTGAGGATTGCAGGTCGCATCGCAGGGTTTCAACAGGATCTGCTGATGGCAAACACTCAACCTGTTCTGCCATTAGCATCTCCCCGCTCGACCTCTCAGCCAACAGACACGCAAGTCTCTTACAGTCTGAACAATCCTTGGCTTTGTCCTGTTACCTCTCAACCACGAGCTCTTCCTCCATGAGAATATCTGCATTTGCTGTCTCTACTCAATCAAACCTCAGCCGCTTAGTTAGCATCATTACACTTATATCAGTGTTTCTGGACTTCAGGGAGCTTGTTGGAGTCCTCGGTTTAACATGGTAGTGGCAGGAAGCAGTAAATATCACTGGAAGAAAGAGGAAAGGGAGGCGAATGGATAAATAAATGAATGAGAGCAACCTGGCATCACTGCCCAACTGAAGTGGCCATCCCAAGGCCCATGTGGCTTCCTCCTGGCCCAGCCGGCGATCTGTTAGGAAGCTTCATTTTCTCTGCCATTCCTGGGGCGTCGGATGCTGATTTTCTGGGTCTCACCCAGCCGCATCCTCACCACTCCTTGGTTTCCATGGCTCCAGGCACCTGATTTCTCTCAGTTCCCTTCAACGGCCCCTCCATCTCTGGGCACTCTCTCAGTACTGGCGTTGCCCTGGACTTCACCCTCTCCAACTGAGTGGGGTCTTTCTGGACATTTCCTTCAGTTCCCAAAACCGCAGCTACCCTATGCAGCCACTTCTCTACCCTGGATGTATATTTCTAACTTCTTGCTGGAAAATCTCCAACCAGTTGGCTCTTAGGAACTTCATGTTCGATTTGTGCACAGCCAAATTCATTTTATTTTTCCCTTCCCTTTCAAACCCCAAAAACGTTTTTCCCCCTTTCCCTCGTTTGACCAAATTGTAATAAATGGGGGGGATTTGGGCCCAAAAAATAGAAGTTTCATGGAAATCAATTCGGGGACTTTTTCCCCCTGAGGCTGGAATCCAGTTTTTTGGGCCAGTTTTTCCCAATCCAATCAGTTGGTTCTGTCTGGTAAGTACCCCTCCGCAGCCTTTCCTCTTTTTTTTCCCTAATGGGGATGTGAAAATTTTAAGCTGTCCAGCTTTTTCCCTGGGTTTTTTGAACCCTTTCTAAAACACCCTTGATTTTTGTTTTTCCCTTTTCCCTACCGGCAGCCCTGCCTTCAAACTACACCCAAAGGTGGTTTTTTTAAAACCTGGGCCCCGGATTCCCCTTTGGGGGTCCGGGGTTGGGACTTGGGCCTTCCACCCCAGGGGGGTGCGGGTTTTTCCCCTGATAGAACATAAACAACAGTGCAATTTTGTAAAAAAATTTCCCAGTAAAGATTTTAAAAAATAAAACCCTGGATTCTATCAGCATAAAAACTTTGGTGCTGTACCTCCCTCCCGTCTTAGCCTAACTTTTTGCCCCTGGAGATTTTATTTTATTTTTTAAAAAAGGACATTTTTAATACCCAACGGAGACCCCCCTTTATTGTATTTTTCAGTAGACCCATATTATTATTTTATTTTTATTTTTGAATGCTGCCCCTTTTTTTCTGCTAATGAAATTTACACCCCATTTCCCAAGGGCCCGGCATGAACCTTTTTTTCCCTTCATTGATCCCCACAGGGGGAAGGGGAAATGTTTTCCCTTTCTCCTCTGTTTTAGAGTTCCCGGGGGCCCACTTCTTTACCGTTTATCACTTACTGTCTTGTGGGGGAAACCTTTTTTAAATATATACATCTTGCTCGCAAAGCTCTTTGAAAAAAAGGGTTATGATTTAAAATTTCCCTGTTGGGTATTACGCCCTCATTGAAAATTTGGGAGGTTTTTTAAAAATTTTTTTTTGATGTCATGGCAAATGCCCCTTGTTTTTTTTTTCAGTTGTTTGTTTTTGTTGCTCTGTTTTTACTCGGAAAATTTTTTTTAAATGAAAATTTTTCATGGTTCCAAAATACAGTTTGCCATGTTGTTTTTCCAAAAAGGGGTTGATATCAATTTATAGTGTCCCCTAGGGGCTTTTTTTCTATATTTTTTTTTTTTCCCTTTTGTCATATATTTTAGAAACCTTGAAATTTTGTAAATTAAAAAAAGGCTTTCCCCTAGCAATTAACCCACGTTGTATTATGGGCCCACCCAGTCTTTTTTTCCCCTTTTTTACCCTTCTCTATTTTTTCAGCTGTATAATTTTAAAAAAAAAAAAAATGGGTCCCTTAATTTTTCCCTTTTGTTTTTTTTTTTTTGCTATTTATTTTTTGAAAAATTGGGACATTTTCCATAGACCTGATAAACCATTCCCCTTTTTATTTTCAGTAAGCTTATTTTATGTATATCATATTATGAAAGACTTGATGGAAGAATGACTGTAAGTCCCTTTTGGGGAACCCTTTTTTTCTTGTTTTTGATCACTGTAAAAATTTTCATTTCCCTTTAAACCTGCCCCTTTCCGGGTAATTATAAAATTTTTTTGTGTACTTCTGAGATAGGTTTTTTAAAAAAAAAAAAATGTCCAAAGGCACTTTTTTGAAAATTTTATTTCTTTACAGTATGCATTTATGTTTTTTAAAACTCGTTCGATTTCAAAAGATTTAAAATTATAGTTGAATCTGTCCCAGTTTTACTGTAACTCACTTTGTAAATTTTTTAAATTTCCCAGATTTTTTCAATAAGGAATTTTTTTACTCTGGAAAAAGGCATGTTTTCCCCCAAACCCCTCATTTAAAGATACTTTTGAATAGGGCCAATTAGAGTTTAAAGGGAACCCAAAAGGGAAAGGGGGCCAAAAGGGCTTCAATAATGTAAAAAAAATGGGGGATTGGGTTTCTTTTCAGACTGGGGGCAAGTGATTTTCCATAGTTGGAATTTACAAGTCTAACCCTAAACCATGAAAAATTTCTCCATTTGGGGAAAAAAACAGGGCAAACATCTAGTATCCCCCTAATATGGACTCTTAAAAAGCCCTTTCCTAGCTGACTTCATGGGCCCCGGGTTTAAACCCAATTATTTGGTAATTTTGTCCATAGTGCCCTTTTGAAAATTTTCTCTTATGTCCCAAATTTTTTAAAATCTTATAAGGGACCCAAAAGGGGCCCAAAGTAGCTTTTAAATCGGGGTTTTTTTTACAATAAATTTTGTTAGAAAAAAAATTTTATTTCCATTCTTTAAAGAAAAACCAAAAAATTTTTTTTAAAAATGAATGTGTGTTTTTTTTTTTTTTTAAAAAAACGGGAAATTTTGATACCTTTATGATAACTAAAGGCTTAACAAAAATTATTTGTTTTCCAAAGCCCCCAAAAATACTTAAGACTTTCAGGGAAAAGTTACTATTTTCTGATTTTTTTAGGAGATTTTTGTAGTTTCCAAACATAATTTAATGCTTCATTTCCAAAATTTTTTTTTTTTTTAAGGGTCTTTGCTTTCTTTTTTTTGTTTAAAACAAAAAATATTTGTTTTTTGGGCCCTTTAAAAAATACCAAAGCTTTTCAGAGGGATGCGCTTTGCAGCCCCCTTTTTGTCTTTTCCCCAAAGCACGGAGGAAGTTCTCTGTGCTTTTGTAGTGGGTTCCTTTTTGGTTGTCCTTTTTTATTTATAGAATGTGTGATGTTAATTTTCCCACCCCTTTGCCCCCCTCCTTTTAAAACTTCTAACCACCTTGATTCAGGGACCCAACGTTCCGGGTTTCCCTATGCGCTAATGCCCCTTTACAGCCTCGGACTTTTTTTTCCCAACCCCGTGACATCCCACCTGGGCGTTGCTTTTGCTTTGGCTGTGTCTTTTTTCATTTTTTCTGGAGTTATTTTTCCACCTTCTCCAGTATGTCCCGGGCCCCTACCAATTTGGGAAGTTCATCTTCAGTGCCCTGTCTTTTTGCCTTTTCATAATGTTCATGGGTTCCCCCGGGGGGGCAAAAATTACTGAAGGGGTTTTGGCATTCCCTTCTCCGGGGCCAAATTTTGTCAAAAAATTCCCCCATGACCCGTCTGTCTTGGGGGGCCCCTTACACACCCTTGGCTCATATTTTTTCAGGGGTTTAGAAAAGGGCTGTGGTCCCATTGGATCATTGTTTATTTTTTCTGGATTGGGGTTTTTCATTCTGTTCATTTTCGATAAAATAAGGATAAAGGCTTATGGAAAGTTCCTGAGGGGAGAGGCTGACTGAGGGAAAACGGGGGTTCCTAAAGGGGGGGGGGGCCAAATGAAAAAAGTAGACCCTTTAAATTTTCCAATTTTCTTTGCCGGGGGGGGCTGTGTTACCCCCTTTTATCTGACCCCCAGCCCAAAACTAGGGTGGGAAGGAAATGAAGACAAGGGGCGATTTTCCTTAAAAAGGGGCCCGTGAGGGCATTTGTACACTCAGTCCCCCGCCCCTGAAAGCGGGCCACGGGCCAAACCCCCTGCCTCCCCCGGGAGACTTTGTACACTCACGGGCAAGCCCTGGGTCGGGTCTCTTGTGGGGCCCACTGCTTTTTGTATCTAAAACTATGGGAAAGAGTCTCTTAGAAGAAAAGGGGAGTGGCCCCCATATTCAACAAAAGATCCAAAATGAAAATTGGGTGAAAGTCTCAAAAATGACATTTTTAAACTTGTTCTTTTTAAAGGGAAAACCCCATTCAAAATCCCCGAAATCCAGGTCTTCCCCCAACAAAGAAATTCCCAAAAGAAGTGATTTTGGGTTTGGTTTATGATGACCGCAAAAACCCTTCTAAAAAACTAACCCCAAAAAAAAGGGTACCCTTTTTCCCATCATGGGGACGGAAAGAAAAAAGTAGGAAGTCAAGAAACACCTGGAAAAGGGGGCAATTTTTGGCCTTGGGTACAGAAAGAAGCGGGCAAAGGCCATAATTTTCCCAAGGGGAAACACTGGTATAGAAAAACCCAAAACTTTCCCAAACCCAACACAAAGAAAAATCTACCCCTTGGACTTTAACCAGATGGTCAAACACCGAAATCAGATTAAATTTATATTTTTTTGAAACCCAAAGAGGGGAGAAAATTTATAGAGTCAGCAAAAACAAGACGGGGAGTGAACTGCGCCCTGAGACCCAAAATCCCTTTTCCCAAATTCATACTTAAAATTGAAGAAAGTGGGGAAAAACCCCATTTGACCTTTTTTCAGGTAAGCCCTGAATCAAATCCCTTATGATTGTACAGTGGAAAATAACAAATAGATTTAAGGGATTATAAGTGAAAAGACCGTGCCTAAGAACTACGGGGCAGAGGTTCATGAAATGTACAGGAGGGAATGATCAAATCTCCCCCAAAAAAAGAAATTTCAAAAAGGCCAAAGGTTTTTCCCGAGGAGGGCCCTTTCTAATTTCTGAGAAAAAAGAAATTTAAAGGAAAGGAGAAAAAGGAAAAAAAGTTTTCCCATCTGAATGCCCAAATTCCAAAGGGAAAAGTTTAAAAAGAGAAAAGAAAGTCCTCCTCATGATCAGTGCAAAGAAATAGAGGGAAAAAAACAGAATGGGAAAGACTTAAAGAAACTCTTCAAGAAAATTAAAAGGGTACCCAAGGGGCCCTTTCATCAAAGTGGGGGAAAAAAGGACAGAAAAGAAAAAAAAAAAAAAAAAGGGGCCGAAATTGGGTTTTGGGCCTAACCCGAAGAAAAGAAAATTTAAAAGAGGGGGCAAGAATAAACGAAAAAGCCCACCAAAAAAAACTTCATGACCCAGTAACCACCTTGGGAAGATCGCTTTTTTAGAGCTTGACCCCCTGGATTGCAAATCAAGTGGGCCCTTTGGAACTCACTATGAACCCAAAACTAAATGGGGGTGAAGGAATTCCAGCTGAGGGTATTTACATCCTAAAAGATATGCTGTTTAAAGTGGGTGGGAAATCAATTTGCCGGGAAATTTTGGGAAAACCCAGGGAGTGGCCACAGGCTGAAAAAAGTCAGTTTTCATTCCAACCCAAAAAAGGGAACGCCAAAAGAATGTTCAAACTATTTCACAGTTGCACTCATTTCCCCCTCGGAAAAGGGAAAATAATTTCAAAATTCTCCAAGGGCCCAGCTTCAACCGTACTGAACTGTGAACTTCCCGATGTTCAAGCCCGGATTTTTAAAGGCAGATGAAACCCGGATTAAACTGCCCCCCACACAAAAAAAACAGGAATTCCCGAAAAACCTAAACTTCTGCTTTTTTGATTATCAAAAGCCTTTGGGCTGGTGGGGTCACAAACGAACTGTGGAAAATTCCCGGGGAAGAATGGGGGAAAACCAGACCCCTGACCCGCCCCCCTGAGAAATCTGTATGCAGGGCAAGAAACAAAAGTTAGAACCAGACCAAAGGAACGCAGACAGTTCCAAATTGGGGAAAGGGAAAAGTGAAAAAATGTATTTTGTCACCCTGCTTTTTTAGCTTTTATGCAGGAAAAACATGCAGAATGCCCGGGTGGATTTAAGACAAGCTGGGTCAAAAAAAATTGCCGGGGGGAAATATTTAATAACCTCAGAAAATGCAGATAGTCCACCCCTTTTAGCAGAAAGCAAACAGGAAATAAAAAACCTCTTGATGAAAAAGAAATGAGGAAGTGAAAAAACTGGTTAAAAATCACATTAAAAAAAAAAGATCAAGGGGAAAACTGGGCCCACAATTCATGACAAAAAGATTGGGGAAAAATGGGAAACCTTTAAAAGACTTTATTTTGGGGGGTCCAATATCACTGCAGATAGTTTAAATGCACCCGAAATTTAAAAAACACTTGCTCCCTTGGGAAAAAAAACTTGGGGCTAAACCCAGAGAGCATATTAAAAAGCAAAGCCAAATTTCTTTTTCCCAAAAAAGATCCGTCAGTCAAAGCTATGGTTTTTTTTTGTGGTCATGTCGGAAAGTGAGAGTTGTCTATTTAAAAAAAACTGAGGGCCCAAAAAATTTTATGCTTTTTTAAACGTGGTGTTGGGGAGGGGACTCTTGAGGGTCCCCTTTGGGTGCAAGGGGAAAACAAACCCCTCAATCCAAAGGAAATCAAATCCCGAATATTTTAAATTTGGGAAAGGGCAAAGTGAAGCTTGGGAAACCCAATACTTTGGCCCCCTGATCAAAACTGACTCAAAGAAGACCCTGAAGCTGGGAAAAAATTGAAGGTGGGAAGGGGGGGGGAAGGGGGACAGAGGATTTTAAAGGTTCTGTAGCATCAGGGGCTTGATGGGCGTGGTTTGGCAAGGTCCCCGGGTTGGGGGGACGGACAGGGATGCCTGGGTGTACAGTCCATGTTTTCGAAAAAAGTCAGACCCCCCTGAAGACTGAACTAAAAAGTATTGTGTGTTATTCCCAAATTTCCCAATTTATTCTTCCCCTCTCTTTTTCCCTTGATAATAAAAAAAGTTTTCCTTTTTTTATATCTGTGCTTTGTTTTTGTTTTGTAAATTTTAATTTTTTTGCATAATTTTTTTTTTTTTTTTTTTTTTTAGATTTCATTTTATAAGTGGTTCATTGATATTTGTCTTTTTCTCCTTTGGGGCTTTCCTGGGACGTACCTACCTATAGTGCAGGAGAAACCCCGGGGTTTTATCCCCGGGGGCGAAAGATTCCCTGGAGAAGGAAATGGGTAACCCCAAATCCAAATTTTTTTCCCGGAAAAAATTTCCTTTGGGCCCGAGATCCGGCAGGGGGTAGTCTATGGGGCCACAAAGGTTGGGCGTGGGCTGAGCCCCCTAACATTTTTTCCCCTCCCGGTTACTTTTGAAAGATAATCATATGTCCATTGGGGTTGCTGGGAAATGGCAATTTTTTTTTCTTTTTTTTGGCTGAGTAGTAAACCATTGGGGGTAAATATTCCACTTTTTTTTTTATTCATTCATTTGTTGATGGACATTTAGTTTTTCTTTCCTTGTCTTGGTGTTGTTTAAAGGTGCTGCCATAACGTTGAGGTTAATTTTCCTTCCTGGGATTTTAGCCCAAAAAAACCATAATTTAAAAAGATTTCATACCCCCAATAAACTTGCCCATTTTTGAATGGCCTTTAAAAACACATACCTTATGTTTTGTCTTAAAATAAACGTTATGATTCACTAATAAGGGAAAAATAATCTCTCTCTTGACTCTTTTTTCCAGTTAAGGAAAAGGGTTTAAACCCTGTCTACCCAAAACCCCTTTAAACAAATCAAGACTGTTTTTTCCCATTCAAACCTTTTCATTTTTTTAAATTTTCCCTTTTCAAAGATATTAATAAAATTAATTAATTTCATTAATTTAAAAAGCTTTTTTTTTCCTTTTTACAAAATCAGAAGGGACCAAACAAACTTAATTTAAAATGCATTGGGACCCGAGACACGTTTCCTTTTGGGGGAAAAATTTTGGGGGTTTTGATTTTAAAAAAAAAGGAGTCAAAAAGTGAGGCAATAATTTTAAGGAAAAAATATTTGTATAATTTAATAGGAATTTATTAATATACAAAACCGGGCTTGGCGTTTTTTCCTTTAATTCCCGAATCTTGAAAAAGGTTTTAAATGACATCGCTGGGGTGTGTGACTTTTGGGGTTTTGGGGCTCACTCCTTTTTCTCCCTTTAGCTGTCACTTTCTTCTTTCCCTCTTTTTTCGAGTCCTCACACGCTTTCCCAAGATTTTGTTTTCCCGTCTTTGATGAACCCGAGAAGCCCCAGAGTGACAGAGTGGGTTTAAACCAAAGGGTTTTCCCCTCCCTGTTTTTGCTTGAAACCCCCGCCCGCGTTACCCCTTTTTTAAAAATTTTTTTTTGTTTACAAAGTTGTGTTGGTTTCTCCATAAAACAGCACAAGGCAGCCATAAATTTTACAATTTCCCTCCCCTTTCCTAGCCTCCCTCCCTTTCCCCATTCTGTCCCTCTCGGTCATCACAGACTGGGCTCCCTGTGCTACACAACAGGTCTCACCCGCTGTCCATCTTGCACCCGAGAGTGTTTGTTGATGCTACTTTCTCCATTCATCCCACTGTCCCCTTCCCCGACTGTGCCCACGATCCATTCTCTACATCTGCCTGCCTTCCTTCAGCATTACCTTCTCAAAGGTGCCATGCTTTCAGAAATTTTTGAAGGCTTTGTTTAAGAAGATATATTAAAAAAAAAAGTATTTATTTTCTCTTTCAACATTCCTTTTCCATACTACTATGTGAATACTTTAAAAATTCCTCTCTTTTAACATTATTTTTTTTCCAAAAGTTAAAAATTATCCTTTGTTGAAATGTAAACCATTACATATTTTGTTTCGATTTTTTGTTTTTTTAATTTGCTGTGCTGTGTGGTATGTGTCTTAGTTCCCTGGCGGGGATAAAACCTGCAGCCTCTGTATTGGAATAGCGGAGTCCTAACCACTGGGCCCCAAAAGGAAGCCCCGTTTTGTTTTGATTTTGTTATTAGCTTAATACATAAACTTACAATAATCGGATAATTTCATATCTCCAATTAGCACAGAATTCCGGCAAAGACTGATTTTGTAAGCTAAGGCCTGTGTGCCTCGTTGGGGTACCCTTGGGGCATCGCACATGAGACGGCCCCCAAGTTGTGTCTACGGGTTTGACCATAGCAACAACGAACACCGTACAGTATAATACCTGCTTCCGGCACAGGCAGTGTAGGGCAGCCTCGGGTTCTCACTTGTGTAGCAGTCTTGCATTTGGGGTTGCTTTGACCTTTCCTATCTAACTTGATTGTCATTAAAACCTGGTGAGATGAAAGTGGCCACTAGCATAGCCTTCATCTGCCTGGTGGACAGGTTCCCTGAGAAGACTAGGGGACAGACATGCCCCAGTCACATGCTAAAAGGGGCCGGTCCCCCACCCTAGAGTTCCAGTTCCCTCCCCACCATTACACTCACAGGGTCTCTCCACCAGGCCTGCAGAAGCAGTGCTCCAGTTGCCCCTCCATGGAGGTGGTGTTGATATCCACGTCATTGTTGTTTTAGTTGCTAAGTTGTATGTGACTCTGTGCCCCAGTGAACTGTAGTCAGCCAGGTTCCTCTGTCCATGAGATTTCCAGGTGACAATACAGACTGGTTTGCGGTCTATTTCTCCATGATATCCACATAGATTTTGAGAAAGCATAGTTGGACCCAGTAATAATCTGCTCAGTGACTAGAAACGTGGTTTACTAAATTTGTACTATTTGTACCACTACTAGTGAGACATAATGCATAAACACAATTGGAGTATGTTTTAAAAAACTTTGGGCCCAAAGTAAATTTTTGATAACATGCGTAATTGTGCTTTTCTATTTTTGGAACCCGGGTTCAGTTATTTTTATGTGAATACCTTTTCCCATAGCCTTGGATGCTTGCACTGTTAATTTAAAAATAGGACAAGGATTTAGATAAAAGTAAATGGGCTGTGGTAGGATTAGTCCTAGTTACTTTACCTGCAATTAGGAAGGCTTTTTAGATTTTACATATTCCCAGTTACAAAGACTTCCCCAGAAAAAAGGCCATTATGAAGTCTTTAATTTCAAAATGCTTTGACCTAAGTTTATGAAAATATACTTAGAATTAGTCATTTTATAATTCGTCATTGCTTGGTATGTGTATTACCTTTTTATGTGATACATATCTTTTTAATAGTCTGAGTATTCCCAGTTCTTTTATTCATTAAACAAACATTGGGTACCCCAAGGCGCCAGGCACGGGTCTGTCCTGTGTGCGGGCAAATATCAGCGAACAAGCAGTAGAAGACCCCTGCAAAAAAAAAAAAAAAAAAAAGCGTATCTTCATTAAATGAGTCTCTGTTAAGGAATCATTTTTAATAAAATTAACTTTTTTACATTTATTTTTTCAGCTTTTTTGGGTCATGATTGACAAAATTGTAAGATATATTAGTGTACTTTATGACAGTTTTACACACGTGTGTGTGTGTGTATATGTATATATGAAGGATTCCTCCTATCTAATTGACACATTTGTCACCTCAAATATTTTTCTTAGTGTGAACTTTGAAGTTCTATTCTCTTATTGAATTTTGATTATACTCTACAGTGTTGGGGCTTCCCTGGTAGCTCACCTGGTAAAGAATCCACCCCCAATGAAAGGGAGACCCTGGTTGTTTTCCTGGTCGGGAAGATCCGCTGGAGAAGGGGTTGGCTACCCACTCAGTGTTCTTGGGTTTCCCCTGGTGCCTTGGCTGGTAAAGAATCCGCCTGCAATGCGGGAAGACCTGGGTTCGATCCCCGGGCTGGGGAAAATCCCTTGGAAAAGGAACAGCTACCCACTCCAGTATTCTGGCCTGAAGAATTCTATGGACTTTATAAAAGCCCATGGGTTTGCAAGGTTTATCAAGTGCAGTCATCATGCTGTACATTAGATCCTGGGATCTTTTTCATCTTATATGGTTATTTTAAGGTCAGTTTATAAGCTTGTACGTTGACCACCCTCAAAATGTTTTATCTGTAAACAAGTATGATGTTGTGTGTGGATCACTGTGCATGGCTCTGTGAAAATGGAAGAAAAGGAATGGAGGTATTCTGCTTGTTATTGGAATTTTGCATAAGTTTACAAAATGTTAAGCAAACACTCCAATCAAACTTATAAATTACACAGCTATTTTTAGAAGCTGTTTTCTGATTCATTTTCTGTTTTTTAAGTTATCTCAGGTGGAAAATGTAGGTTGCCTCTGATTTTGAACTTTTCTCCTAATAAGTATACCTAAATCCCCCCAAATACTTTCTATTTTTGAATTAAATTTATGTGTCTCCAAAGGGGCTGTTCAACATTGATATTTCTGTCACCAAACTGAAGATGAAGAAAGGGAAAAAAGATCATTTTCCCCCCCTTGAATACCAATCTGTTGCTGAGGGAGCTGGGATTAGAAGTCAAAATCCTTCTTTTTCATTAATTATTAAATCATGCCCCATTGTTTAAAAAGTCACAACTCATGCTTGCTTCCAAGTATCAAGAGAAAAGGAAAATTCAGAGATTGAGACAAAAGGAAGAGTTTAGCTGAGTGTATTTTTTCAATATGTCCCTTTCCTCCTTAGGAGAGAGTTATGTGTGTGGCTCAATCGAACCCTTCAAGAAGCGGGAATACACCAAGAATGTGAACCCCAACTGGTCGGTGAACGTCAAGACCCCCTCAGCTTCGCGGGCGGTGTCCTCTCTGGCCACTGCCAAAGGGAGCCCTTCGGAGGTGCGGGGAGAATAAGGATTTCATTGGGCCCCAAGCTGGTCACCATCATCAGAAGTGGGTGAAGCCACGGAAAGCCGTCCGGATTCTCCTCAACAAGAAGACCCGCTCACTCCTTTGAGCAGGTTCTTACCGCATCACTGACGCCATCAAGCTGGACTCGGGAGTCGTGAAACGTCTCCTACCCCCTGGATGGGAAGCGGTAGGTGGTGGGGGGGCGACCGTGGTATGGCCTTGACTTTATGGGCAAGAACCAGGGAGTTGAGGGTTTGTGTGGCATCGAATGGGGAACCCGAGATGTACATTCGACAGAGGGTTGATGGACTTGAGTCATTCAGTCAGCAGATACATAGCTGTTGTCCTCCAACCAGTTCAAGGATAGAGTTAACACAGGTTTTGCCTTATTAATCAAGTACAAATATAGACCCCTGAAGCTTAAATGATTAATCGGAGATTTCTACTTTTCCTGTATTAATTGCCTAACATAGTGCTGCTTTTTTCAGCCATCTGTGTTCAGTTCAGTTGTATAGTCATGTCATGTAGAGGTGAACTCTGACCATTTAGAGAAAAACCCAAGTCCTTTCTTTGACCTAAATGATATTTCATATTTTTTATGTCTCATTTAATGTCATAAGCAAGATTTATTTACAGTTTATAATTTGAATAACATATCTAAGGAATGAAATATTTCCATCTGGATGGCTCTAAGAGGCATATTTCTAGAATACTATCCATCTTTTATTGAAAACATACTTTCAGGATTCAAATGAAAGAGGGGTTTCTTTACCTGTGGAATGTCATTGGTCAATTTGGGTGAGTGGACATTTTTAATGTGCATTGCTCAGATAAACTTAAAGGAAGTCTTGTGTGGACTTTTGCAAAGATTTGACGAACTGTGATGGTGAGCTAAAGTAAAGAACACTGACATATAAACATATGTACAGAGAAATTTGTTGATCATTCAAATGTTTACCAGTGCCCTTTTTGTTTCAGATTACAATTTTCAGTACACACACGGTTTTTACTTGAAACTTAGTTCTTAATCATGGATCTGCCCACATCTGTTTTAGAAATTATTTTGAGATATAATTAAAATGATTTGTATAAAGAGTACATGTAAAAGTCAAAACTAGATTAATAAATTAAAAGATTAATCTTTTTAAATAGAAGAGTTCCAAGTTCTTGAAGGCTAACAAATTAAAACTTTATGAATTAGAAATAGATGCAATACTAGAGAGTGTTAGTCATGAGAAAATTCCTCCCCTAGGGATCCATTTAAATGCTCTAAATTATAAATTCATTAGGAGAAAAAGGAAGATCTGCCAATTGTTCATTTATATTCACCAGTCTTCTACTTGTCTCATAAAACTTCCCCTAAGTGTCTGTGGAAAAGGAATCTTAGTGAGAAAATCTCCAGTCATCTAGATCTAGGAAGATGTAGCCTGAATGTCACCATATATCGGGAATCAAAGAGTCGTGGCTGCCTTGTAAGCTTTTACCAGCAGTAAGATGGCAGGGTTCAACATTAAACATTTAACCCCTTCCTTCGTGATGAATTACTCAACCGTCTTGAAATTCTGCGTTTTTGTAATTTTCTAAACATGCGAGTTTACCTTTTTTCATAAAAATAAAATTTACAACAAAGAATACATAATTGATAAATCTTTCTCCTCTCCCCCTGCTTCAGAGCTTTGGGTTTTTCTGATTTGTTACACACTGAATCAAAAAATCGCTTTAATTCCCTTATGCTAAATTCTGCTGTAAAACTGAGCTTTTTATTCCAAAAGTGAATTCCTAGAAGAGTTCATGATGTTTAAATAGCTTTCATCTTTTTAGGTTTTTTTATCTGATGTCTGTATTTTGTAATAGCTGTTTTTGTCAATGCACCAAATGGGAGGTCTGATCTCCTGATGGAAGCAAAAATGATCTACTGACACCAGCTTGTGGTGAAGGGAAGTGTAGCGTTTATTTCAGGGCAAAGCGAGGGGAATGGGCAGCTCGTGCTCGAAGACCCCAGTGCCCCATGGCTTTTTTGGGATGTGTTTTTAAAGGCACAGTAAGGGAGAGGACTCAGGGTGTGGGGACCAGCTCCTGTACACTCCTCTTAATGGTTGGTGGTGAGGTAACACTTGGTGTTTTGGGAGCTAATGTCATCAACTTTCTGATTGCAACTGGTCTGGCGTCTATGTGCTGGTGGTAAGTTTGCAGGTAACTTCTTCAGCCAGGCGGGGGCTTTAGTATCTGCAAACAAACTCAGGAACATGGTTTAGGAATCATCTGTAGTCTTTGAAGAGGGAAAATTAAAGGTTTATGACGTTGTTTTTTGGCTAAATTACTTTATTTTTTCTTTCTTGACTGCTTTCCTTTGTTTCTGCGTTTTCTCACTTCTCTGATTAAATTCTCTTTGGAAACTTGGGGAAGACCTAAGAGGCTAAAGCTTTTGTAAAAGCAAGAGGCAGGGGACATGGGGGTCTCTTTCCCAAAAGTCCCTGCAGGTTCTGCTGGGGTTTTTGGGTTTTGCTGTAAATTTTCATGTAAATAATGGAAAAGAATCCAAAGTTTAATGTTAAAAGACCAGGATTCAAATCCTGGTTCAGCCACAATTTTTTTTTTTTTGCAAATCACTTAACTGAGCCCCACTATATTCATCAATAAAACATGGGGTAAAATGATCACCTCTGTTCCAGAGTGCTGGTGGGATCAACTCTGATAAATAATGGGAGCTATTTTGAACTATAGTAATAACATGCATGCATGCTCATCGTGTCCAACTCTTTGCGACCCTGTGGACTATAGCCCTCCAGGCTCCTGTCCATGGGATTTTCCCGGAGAGAATAGTGGAGTGAGTTGCCGTTTCCTTTTCCAGGGGAATCTCCTGACCCAGGAATTGAACCCCCATCTCCTGCATTGCGTGTATTCTTTCCACTGGGGCCCCCTGGGAAGCCCATCATAATAGCAACCATAATTTTATTGAACATTGTTCTAAATGCTTGCATGCTTTTGTCATGTTTACTGCTAACAGCTCAGTTATTAAACCCATTTAACAGATAAGGCCATTAAGGCACAAAGCTTGTTATTAAAAAACAGGTCCAAGACCAGACAAATATAAAGGGCAGAGCTGGATTTGAACTAGTTTCTGTCTAGAGCTTGCCCTCATGGCCACTGTAGCACAGCAGTGATAGTAAAAACCCGAGATGCAAATGTACTGAAAACAAATTTCCAAGTGAGTAATCTGTACAGAATATCATTTTGAACGTGTTCTGCTATGAGTTTTCCCTGCTCCAGTCATCCCACGGGGCTAATTCTGGTCCCATTTTGGTGTTGCCCCTGTTGAGGCATGCTCTCTTCAAAGCAGGAGCGGCGAAAAGCTGCAAAAGAATCGGATGATAAAGTGGAGAGAGTGAAAGAGTAATAAAACTTTGTGCTTGGGTTCCCAAGAACAAAGCTTCCTTCCTCATGGACCCTAGGAGTCTTTAGAATCTTTTTTGTTCAAAAGAGAATCTGCCCCCGCAAGCAGATCTCCCCCCTCCTTTTGTGGGAGGGATTCTTCAAACAGCTGATGACGCTGTGATCAGGGCTTGATAAGCCCCTGAAAAAAAGCACTTCCCCCCAAGCCTTCCCAGGACGTGACGCTCTGACACAGTAGGGTGGCACCCTGTGCTGCCAGGTTCTCACCCTGCCCACCGTGGCATCGGGGGCCACATTTCTGTCCGTGGGACATCACCCTTAAGATCGCTTGTCCGCCCTTTTTTTTTTTAATAGTATATCTGAGCCCTTATATCAAAATCCAATGCCCAGTAAGCTTTTAAAGGGAATTTTTTTTTTGTAGCAAGGGGAAAAAGATTTGTTTAAATAATTAATACTTTTAGTGCTTTGGATAAACGGGTTAGAAGAAAGATATACAAGCAGGAATGGCTTTTCAGATTGCCATTCAGGCAGCCTAAAATGAATTTGTGGGGGAGGGGAAACTGGGGACCTCTGGGGATTTATGATGTGAAACAGGAGTGAGCCCGTGCGGGTGGTGCCCAGGGATGGGCACTGAAAGCGTGGAGCGCATGCCCTCACACTGGCTTCCTTGGCACTCAGGCCTCTTGGCTTTGCTTTAAGCCTTAGCCTATGAGTTCATTGGCTCAGACAGTAAAGAATATGCGTTTTACAATGCGAAAGACCTGGGTTCGATCCCTGTGTTGGGAAAGACTCCCTGGAGAAGGCAATGGCTACCCATACCAGTATTCTTGCCTGGAGAAAGTCCATGGAACGGAAGGAGCCTGGAGGGCTACAGACTGTGGGGATCGCAAAGATTGAACACAGACTGAGCAACTTACAACTTTCATTTTTCCAGAGTTGACCGTGCATGTGTGGTGCTTTTTTGAAGGTTTTTTGGCTGAGATCAGGGAAAATCAACATATTGGAAATGTCTGTCCGTTGTGAGGCATTCTGCAGGAAGCTGCAGTTTCCTGGTTGGCTGTTGTGGTTCACGAGCAGCCTGTTTGTGAGTGGAACCTTTTCTAATTATTCCAACTCTGGATTATTCTTTATCCAGCGGCATAGAAGCTCCATATAAAGGGGTTTCCCACAACCTCGCCACCCCCTCCCACACCTTTTAGGGGGCCTCTGTTAACCAGGTGACCAGGCACTTTTGCTGGCATAGCTGAGGAGGTCAGAGATTATGTTGCATCTTACTTTTAGTCATGCCTTACTTATCTGGGCCCTTATTAAGGGCTCCAAAGAAGGACGGAGGGCATTTTCTAGTTGAAGGTTAAAAACACATCCCTTTTCTCCAAATTCAAGGGCGGCTGTGCAGGCTGCAAGAGTCTTGCCTCAGTCCAAGGTCTGGATGTTGGAATTCTTCTGTGGGTATTCTCTCACCCCCTGGGCAGCTCCTTCCAGAGGTCATTTTTGTGCTGCGTGCTAGGTTGCTTCAGTTGTGTCTGACTCTTTGTCACCAATGGAACTGTAGCCCACCGGGCTCCCTGTCCATGGGATTCTCCAGGCAAGAATCCTGGAGTGTGTTGCCATGCCCTCCCCCAGGGGATCTTCCCAACCCAGAGATCGAACCCGTGTCCTCTTACGTCATCTCATTGGCAGGCGGGTTCTTTACCACTAGCGCCACCTGGGAAGCCAGAGGTCCGTTTGGAGTGTGACTAATTTTTAATTAATTAAAAAAAAACCCGAAACGTACATGCTTTGCTGAAAAGAATGCATTTGCATGTCTCCCGATTCCTTTTTTGGAACAGCTAATCAGGCTGTCTTGAACGCTGTCTTCAGCATCTGTGATTACTGGATTCTGGCTTAGAAAAATAAACAACTGAGAGTCTTAGAACAGCTAGTGCCTAAGCAGGCAATTTATCCTGTACAGATCATAGATAACGTCTTCCAATGATCTCCTCTCCCCACTGAAATATAGTCATGAGAAACCCGATTGCTCTTTTAAATAGAAGATAATGCACATTCCCATCTTATCTACTCTTGACATTGAAGATTACATAAAGTAACAATTATAGTTTAGTATCAGAGGAAAAATTTACTCAGGGATGTTGTATTTTTTATCTTTTAGGCATTTCACATAGGTCATGCACTTTGTAAAATCCAATGTTGCTGGAGTGAGCAAAAATTATTTTCTTCCTAGCATGGAAAACATTGGGCTAAAAAGCTGAAGTAGAGGTACTCATAAACAGATTTAGATGGTAAAAATGAGACGGGCATCATAGCTCCCCTTTTAGTCCATTAGGACTGTAATAACAAAATACCACAGAAGGATGACTTATATACAAAATAAGTTTATTTCTCCCAGTCTTGCAGCTGAAAGTCCAATATCAAGGTGCCAGCATGGTTGGGGCTGATAGGAGCTACTTTTTATGGTTTTGCAGTGTTCTCATATGTTAAAAAGGGGCTGAGAAACTCGGTGGGGTCCTTTTTTAAAAGGGCACTAACCCAGTTCATTTAGGGCTTCTAAAACCCCTGACCTAATCACTTCCCAAGCATTTCCCCTCCCAGTACAGTCACCTTGGGGTTAAATTTCAATATATGAATTGAATGGGGTGGGGTGACACAAATATTTTTTCCAAAGCAGCTGCCTTATAAAGGAAATCCCCGTTGCTGTCAATAATGTGTCTTTTCTGTATCTTTTGATCATTTATCCCTCACCTGCTATAAACATAAAGCCCAAAAGATGCTTATAAAGTCATAATATTCACTGCCATTTATTTTGGTAGTTATATGAGTTTATTGGAATTCAGAAATGGTAATATCATCAGTAAGAATTGATCAGTCAGAAATTCCAAAATGGTCTTTGTTTTTTTTTTCCCTTTTTGGGTTTTAAACCTAATTCTGATCTGAAGGAAAAAATATTTGGTTCACTCTTGAGTTTAGAGAGCTTAGATTAGGTTCTTCTCTGTACAAGTTATTAATAAAAAAAAGCAGTATAAAATTATTACCCCATCTCACCTTGGGTGTAGCAACTAATGAGCCTAGAAGATGTGAAACCAAAGGTTTTTGAATGAAAAGCAACAAATTTAGGATGTGAAAAGGGTTTGGTTGGACTGGAAACAGAGATTTATCTGATGCTGTTGATAATAGTAATTTTTTTTCTTTTAAGTTAAAACTTCTATGACAGCTCTAAGTTTCTTAAGCATATTTAAATCCTCATCCTTGATAATAGATGTTTTACTGTTATGATTTGGTATATTATCTGTGGTATGAAAGTAATGTAATACCTTTTAGTTTTTTGTTTTTGCAAATGATGTAAAAAAAAAACAGTTGATACAAATATTTTAGCTTATTACAATGTAAAATTTAAAATATTTCCTATAAAGCTCAGAGCATGCATTGAGACATCCTTATGACTTGGAAAGGGTCTGAACTGCGGGAAAACCCTTAGCTGTTTTCACAGAAAAAGGGCTTAAGAATCATTGTGATGCTTCATTAGGGAATTAAAGTGTCCAGAATTGGAGCGTGCTTTTTTTTAGGCTCCATAACCTTTGGTTGTTTTTCCAGTGTTCTTCCCTGGAAAAATCCCATGGACAGAAGGCCTGGGGGGCTACCATCCGTGGGTATGCAAGGTCGGACACGACTGAATGACTTTCACTTCACTTACTTACAGGATTTATAAGCTACATCTCTCCTTGTGTAGCTTTTAGTTCCCCAATTTGGGGAAGAGTTAAGTCCTTGTCTTCCAGTCTTAGCTCCTCTGATGGTGTATAATTAATTACGGGTGCTTGTGTGGTTGTATTTTTTAAGACTTCATTTGGGTCTGGGCAAAAGTTAGTTTTCTGGAAATGGAATTCCAGTTTGCTGTCAAATGAATTCCGAGTTCCCCAGTGGCCCCTGTTGAATGAGTGCTGAAGCCCTCCCTCGGTGGGAGTGCTGGCATTTTTGGGGGCACTCTGGCAAGTCGGGGAAGGGTCTTTGAGATCACCTTTGCTGACTTCTGCTTTTGCAGGGGGCTTGGAGTCTGAGTTGGCCTGTGAGCTTCCTTCGCCCGAGGGAGCATGTTGGAATGAGGGAAGGCACTTGGATTTTCACATCAGCTGGGCCTGAGCTCAGATTTCAGCCTGAAAAATCCAGCTTGATCCAGTTTCTCATGCAGGCCTGGAAATTTTCCCTTCCAGGCCTAGATGAGAAACTTAAGTGGTTAGTTAAAAATCCTGTATTTATATATTGAATTTACTTGTAATGAGGGAATTTGCTTACATAGTTGTCATTAAGTGTAGATATTGCAGTGATATAATTAGAAGAAAAACCCATTAGTTTTATAAACTCATATCAAACAAAACAGTTCTAAACTGTGGTCTGTGGTCAAGTCTGCCCGGTATGCTGGTCACAGTGAAATATGCCTCCCACTGGGAAGTTTAATTCTCTGATACCCCTCCATTTTTCTCATCTGCATCACGGGACTGATGGTAATCCCTTTGCTGAAATAAGTTTATTGTGAGGATTAAATGAAACAATGTGTGGCAAATTTAGCATTGCCTTGGGCACTCCTCTGTTGGAAAGTTTATATCCCTGAAAAGTAAAGGTAAATTGTTTTTTGTTTTTGAAAAACAATTACATTTTAATGTGTTGAGGGAACCACTATTTAAAATTACCCTTTAGGGACTTCCCTGGTGGTCCAGTGCAGGGGGCCCAGATTAAATCCTTGGTCAGAGAACTAGACCCCACATGCCACAACTGAGAGCTCGAGCACTGAAAACTAAAAAAGGTCCGCGGGCCACAGCTAGGACTGGTGCTCCCAAAATTAAATGAGTGAATAAATATTTGAGAAATAAAAACAAAGAAAAACTTGCTTTAAAAAATAAAATTACCCTTTAATTTTGCAAACAAAAAAAAGAGACACAGTGTATAGAACAGACTTTTGGACTTTAGGGGAGAAGGCAGGGTGGAATGATTGAGAGAATAGCATCGAAACATGTATATTATCAGTGTGAAACAGATCGCCAGCCCAGGTTGGATGCATGAGACAAGTGCTCGGGGCTGGTGCACGGGGATGACCCAGAGGGATGGGATGGGAAGGAGATAGGAGGGGGGTTCAGGATGGGGAACACATGTAAATCCATGGCTGATTCATGTCAATGTATGGCAAAAACCATACAGTATTGTAAAGTAATTAGCCTCCAGCTAATAAAAATAATTGAAAAAAAAAAAATTACCCTTTAATAATTACTTATCGTATCTACCTTTGAAAAATGTGTCTGTTCACATGACATGCTCCATGGTTTTGGCCAAAAGTTCCTTTGGTTTTTAAGTAAAAATAAAAAGACACATTTTCATTTTCCCCAAGAACTTTATTGAACAACATATTAAACTGTTTTGTTCCACTCCCTTTCTGCCATTTTCCAGGCTGCTTCATAATTCCATCTCCCAAAACTTTTTATCTTTTTTAGCAAAGACCTGTTCCAGGTTCCTTTTTATAGTCTTCCGGAATTGAATTTTTTTCCATATAAGAGAATTCTGTAAAGACTGAAATAAGTGGAAACCCAAAAGGTGCAATGTCTGGTGAATATGGTGGAGGAATCAGAACTTCCCAGCCAAGCTGTGACATTTTTTTGCCTGGTTGTCAAAGAAACATGGGTTTTGGGTTTTCCTGATGGAAGATTATGCATTTTTTGTTGACTAATTCCAGACGCTTCTCTTTTGAGTGCTGTTTTCAGTTACTCTAATTGGGACCGGTACTTGTTGGAATGAATCCTTTGGTTTTTCTAAAGTGTTGCAGAGGGGCCCCCTTCCCAGGGCCCGAAACTGGGCTCTTGTCTAACACTCAAAAATTGAATTGTCCGAGGAGACACAGTGTGACAAAGAAGATTTTTTTAAATTGAAAAAGGGCACCCTGGTGGAGAGCAGGAGGGTAAGGGAACCCAGGAAACTGCTCTGTGGGTGGCTCACAGTCTTGGTTTTATGGTGAGGGGAAATTAGTTTCCGGGTAGTCTTTGGCCAATCATTCTAATCCAGAGTCTTTCCTGGTGGCGCACGCATCGCTCAGCCAAGATGGATGCTAGCGAGAGGGATTCTGGGAAGTGGACAGACACGCGGTGTCTCCTTTTGACCTCCAAACTCTTCCGGTTCGTGGTGGCTTTTTAGTTCCGTATTCCTTATCAGGATCTCCTGTCATAAAACAACTCATGCAAATGGTTACTATGGTGCCTGGCCAGGGGGGGAAAGTTTCAGTCAGTGTACTTCCCCTAACAGAAGGAGCTTTTATTACAGACTGTCTTCCAGTCCACCATATACACAACATCACCTTTTCTGATTTTGACTAGCCTTTGGTGTGGTTGTTGGTGGTTCTTTTTGCTTGCCCCCACCATCTCTTCCATTGCACTTATTGTGCATTTTACACTTTTCATTGCCCATCAAAATTTGTTTTAAAAACGGAAACATTCTTGTTACGTTTCAGTAGAGAATATCACATGCAAAATGCAAAAATTTGTTTTTTTTCCGCTTATGGGGAACCAAATATCAAAGAGATTAACATAACCAAGCTGATGCAAGTGATTTCTGTGCTTGATTTGGATATTTTGAGTATGTTGGCTATCTCCCACATGAATAAAATTGATTGTTCTCATTTAATGTCTCAATTTGATTTTTTGTCAAATTCCAAACGGGTCTATGCAACCGGATCATTGTCCATCGAGAAATCTCCACAAGAAGCTTGGCGAACCACTTTTGACATGTTCATTGGTCACAGCATCTTCTCCAGACACTGCACAAATCTTTTTGTATTTCAGTTGCGTTTTTACCTTTCTTGAAGTAATAAAGTATGATATGCTGAAAATGTTGCTTTTTCTTGCATCTTCAATATTCAAATGGCTACACAAAAATTCCCCAAATTCTGATACATTTTTTAAAAAATGCACGCTGATGTGACAGCTGCCTTAGTACAATCTAAAAATTGTTTTGAATGAAGTTAAAGACGACTAAGCTCCCCTTGTTGCTCAACAGTCAAGAGTTTTGCCTGCCTGCAGTGCGCGAGACCCGATTCGGCCCTGGGGGGGGAGAGCCCTGGAGAAGGAAATGGAGACCCGCTCCAGTCTTCTTCCCTGGAAAATTTCCAGGGACACAGGAGTCCGGCGGGCTGTAGTCCATGGGGTTTGCAAAGAGTCGGACACGACTGCGTGACTAACACTTTGACTTCGCAAGGGCTACTCGAGCCATCTTAGGGAAAAAAACATGAGGAACTTTTGGGCAACCCAATATAAAGAAACGAGCATAGAATTTGAATTGAGATGTTTATATGATCCAATTCTGACTTTACCATGCATTAGCTGCGTGGCCTTTGTCAAGTCAATTAAACTCTCAGAATCTCAGTTTTCTCTTTTAAAATGGCAATAAAAAAGCATGCCTTGTAATATTAGGGGATAATTGACTGAGAAAATAGGTATTAATATATAAAGCCCTGGCTTGACATAAGGTAAGTCTATATAACATTAATATTTTAGTCCTTCGCCTGCTGTCTTCAAATTCCAGGCTTTCTTAAAAGTACAGGACACTTATAGTTGTATAATATTGTTGATGTAGAATTGATGATTTTGCATTGTTTCCATTATCTGTGCTGAAAACTTAACTACTGATAGTTCTTTTTTTTATCCTTCCATTTATTGTCAATTCAATTGTGAATGTAGCCTAAATATTATTTTCTTCCTTTTTTCTTTAATTGTACCGCCCATTAAACTTACTCACAAACCATTACACTCATGCAGTAATATTTGCTTTGTTATCGCTGTCATTGGCTGAACACCTTCCCCACACCCAGTGCCATGGGCTAGTTGTCGCATGTCTGTGCATGTCTGTCCATCACACTGAATCACCACCACAGCTCTGAAAAGCAAGAACCTGATTATTTCTCAAGATTAATTCAAAGGTGGCCTTGTCTAAACATTTCCTGATTTCCCCATGTAGAACTGACAGCTCCCTCTCCTGGGCTCCATCAATCCATTTTAGGGCAGCTCCACAATTCTTGATTACACTGTCCTGTTGGCAGTTGAGGTGCCCACCTGTCATTTCAGAACTTTTAGGATGAGGGTAGGGAAGGTGCCTTGTCAGCCTCTGAATCTCTAGGTCCGACCTGGTGAATGCTTGTTCAAGAAACGACTGAATGACTAGACCTTTGACCGGTTTGCCTTTGGTGTTGGCTCATTGCGTCCAGTGTTCTGCAGGGCACAAAGGTCCTGGCCACTTAGGAGCTGATTGCTCGCCCAGGCTGTTGTCTGTTTAGGGACTCAAGGCTGGTGCTGCCGTCTGCACTGAAACCACAGATGTAAGGGGCTCATCACGCTCTTGTTTTCTAGCTCCGACCCCTGCTTCATTAAAGACCTAGGAAATTAAACAAAACCTCATCTGCTAATTTTAGAGCATTGTCTCCATTGAAAGGACTTTTATTACATGGGGAAACAATAGATACTGTGCTCCAAAAATTTTCACCGTCTGAGTCTGGAAAATTGCTTGAAATCTTCCTGACATCGCCTTGGCCCTCCAGAGCATAAAGAGAAAAGCTAATCAATACATTCTGTGGATTTTCAAAATTGGTGATAGGCCAATAAGAACTGGCTTGAAGAGCATCTGGCCCAATTACTGCACAGACGCAAACCCGCAATGTTCAAGGGCATTCGCGGGGCTGAGTACAAAATGTCGCAGCAGATTTTTCTGATTAGTTTAAATCCTGGAAACTAAATTAAATAAAAGAAGACAGTTTCAGAAATTAAATGGAAATTAAAAAATCTGATTTAAATATGAACTGTGTTGTAAACAGCATGCCATAGAAACAAAAGGACAGATGGGAGATTTATGTTCTAATGGCTTTTTCATGGTTAATCGAGGTGCAATTGTTGTGAAGAATTTTGGGGCAAGTGGGGAAAATATTAAGATAAATTAAAATGACTGAAGTCTCATTGATGAGATGGCTCTTGTTGATAATTTTTTCCCGATTTTTGTTTTTTCCTTAAAAAAAAATTCAGATCCTACCCCGAATCCAATTTGGTGTCTTTTTTAATTTCACATGATACTGTGTACATTCATGTTTAGAAAATCTCTTGAAGCCATGCCTCCTCTAATTGTGGTATTTTCTTGCCCAGTGTAAGACCCTTGGAAGGCGAGTTCTCCAGGGTGCTTTCCTCTCTGGTAATTTATCGCAGACCGTCTCCTAGCTGGTTCTGACTTACGGGCCCGGTTATAGAGTTTTTAAAGTCAGGTTGCGAGGCAGACATTCTATGGAGTTGTGACTCTGGAGTCGTTGTTCAGTTTTAGTTGGTTATTGGAGGTTAAAGTGTCTCAGAATCTTGCTGCCCTGCCCAAGACTTTTTGGAAAAAAATTATTACCACATTTCAAAACCTGTCTGATTAAATAAGTCTCCTGTTTTTTCATAAATACCAGATCATTTAGGCTTTTAGGTCAGTTGGAGCTCAGTCACCATGATTTCCTTTACAAGTGTCTCCTGAGGGAAAAAAACACCAGAAAATTCTGTCTGTGCTCCATCTGCTTGCGTTACAGCTCTGAACTTGTGTCAGACCAGCGCGTCCTGGAGAAAGGAGACAGTGCTACCCTTTTAGTTTTTGTTCAGTGGCTCAGTCCTGTCCTCTTTGCGACCCCATGGGCTGCAGCAGCTACCCTTATTAGATGCTTAATGTTTATGAGATGATGTTTTTTTGATTTTAGCCGGTGGCTCACATTCTGGTATGTAGAATCATATAATTACAGACTAGGAGTGTCCCCATGAGAGATCTTTCTATTCTCTCTTTTTCTCTCCTTGGAAAACCCTAAACTAAACTTATCTTGGCAAGGTAGAAAGATAAAATCAAATTTTATTAAAAAAAAACTTCTGGGAAGAAAACAAATTTAAGGTAAGCTTATCTTGAAAAATAAGAGGGGGGGGAGATGATGCTATTTCACAGTAATACTGTGAGAACTAGTAACTAGTTTATACAACAAAACGGGGTGTAGACCCGTCCTTCTGTCTCCTCACTTGTATGCTCTGTGTGATTACTCGCTCAGTCATGCCTTACCCTTTGTGACCCTGCCAGGCTCCTCTGTCCATGGGAAATTTTCCAGGCAAGAATACTGGAGTGGGTTGCCATGTCCTCCTCCAGGGGATCTTCCTGACCCGGGGATCGAGCCCACGTCACTGGCGTCGCTCGTGTTCTTTTAAAACCTTGTTAGGGGAGTGTTCAGAGGATGGCAGCAGTAACGCCCCCAGAGAACCTGCAGAAATGCAAACACTCAGGCCCCATCCAAGACCTCCTGCTGAATCGAAGCAGTATCCTCATGGGACTAGCGTTCACCCGAACACTGGAAAGGGCATGGCTCAGGTGAACCGGATGGTATAAATGAAGCATCCGAATCCCAAGACCTAAAGCTGAAAAACCCAGGCTGTTACTCAGTAAGGGACATTCATTTTAGCTGACTTAGCAGTTTTATTTGCATCTCTCAGAGTCAGTATTAACATCAGGTGGCTAGGTATGACTGCCATCAGCAGAGTTCTGGGGAGCAGCCAGTCCATTAGTGTGAAGTGAGTCCCCCCGCAGTCTAGCCTCGGCGGGCTGCCTGCCTGTGTGTGGACAATGGATGACTTCCTGTTTGGAGAATAGATGAAGCTAAGAGATGCAGGGGACACTGAATGAACACCGTGGAAATGCTGATCCTGATGGAGGGTTTAGTGTACATGGTTGCTACAGAGTCCATATGTGTGCTCCTCTCCATGGACTGAACATGTTTAATATTTCCTCATGGTCCTGGATAGCTTCCATGGGATGCTTGGAAAATCATTAAGTGATGTCAGGCTGAGTCCCTATGCATGAGAAATTTCTCAACATGGAAAATGTCCAGAACACAGGGACATTTTTAATGCATGCTGGAAATGGAGGGACAACTTTTGAAAAAATTTTAGCTAGCATACCTAGGAATTTAGTGGCCAGGGTCTTTGGTATCACAGACCAGCTGTTGGGGAACCACCACAATGGATGGGGTAAGCTGGTGTGAAGTGATCACCTAGTCATCAGAATTGGAGTTGGTTTCTTCCAGTGCAACCTGGGAGGCTAAGAGAACCCGGGGGGACACACACTTAATTCAATTTGTCAGCTGCCCTTGACTGCACACCACTTAGGGCGGACGTGACTTTGCAAACAAACCTCACAGGCCCAGGAAACCCATCATCAGGAAACTTTTTGAACGAAAGGTCAACTTTTATCTCTGGAGTTATAGCTCCAAATGGGGAAAGAAAATAATAAGCTCTGGAAATAAGTGGGCCACGGGGAAGCAGTACAAGATTCATTTGTCACTGGTTGATGCCCCAGCCCATGGAAAAAATAAAATTATGTATTTCTCAGGCCCTTTTTTGGGATTTGGTATGCGGGAATGGAAAAGAGGGCATGTTTGGCCAATTTTTTTTTTTTTTTTGGTTGTGAACATCATTTTCTTTTATAGCAAAAAAATGTTTTTTTACTTTGTTTGCATTTCATCTCAATTGAAGAACGCCACTGTGTATTTAAAAAGTATGTCCAGGTGTTAAACTTTTTGATGTTGTTGCAGTTTTGGCACAGTTATTTAATTTTATAGGGAAAAGAGAAAATCTAAGAATATTTTATATTTTATGCCTCTGAGATACTTCCAAGTGGAGGAAGTTGAACCGAAAACCCATTATTTTTTTGCATGGTGCCCATGATTGATCGCTGTCATAGAAAACAGAGGTCTGTGCCAGTGTCTGTTAGATGGGCAGGCTATCCACAGAGTTGCTTTCGATTTTGCCAAATTGGACCAAAGAATTTCACATGGGTTCTATCGAAATGGTCCTGCTTTAGCTGTTTAATTCAAATGCCCTCTCATATTGAGAATATGCAAGTTCTCATAGATTTGTTAGATTAGCAGACATCCATTTGGGGCATGGGCTTGTGCCCGGAGTTGGGAATATGTCATTTTTCTTCTGTTGGGTGGTGGGGTGGGGGAAGACTTTGGGAAAAATTCCTCACAAAGGAGTCCTAAGCAGAAGAGTCCCCCTTTTGGACCCCCTCAATTCACTGCTAGAGAAACCTTGCTTTCTTATGTTTTTTTGTTCATAGTAAGTGTTAGTTTTTCAGTCGTGCTCGACTCTTTAAAAACCCCATGGACTGCAGCCCCCCAGGCTCCTCTGTCCATGAGATTTTCCAGCAAGGGATACTGGAGTGGGGTTTCCATTTCCTTCTCCATGTATGTTCATAAGTAGGTGTTGATTGGTACAGGTACCTTGTTTGAGGATGTCCTTGCATTGTTTGGAAATACAATTTTGAGACAGTCTTAAGCAAAATCCTTTATTTTTTAAATAGCTAAAGACATGTTCTATTTTTGTTCTTTATTAATAACACTTCTAGCACATTCAAATATGAAAAATGTTGAAAGCCTATTTTCTGTGACCAGCAGCCAGTAGATTGTTTTTACTTTTAAATTAGCCCCCTTCCTCAAAACTCTTGGCCTATTTTGAAGTTTTGAAAAAAAATATAAATGAGTAGCCCCGGTTTCTTGCCGGCATTTTCCCCGGGGCGGTGCTTGGCATAGATCTGTAAATTGCCTTTCTTTTCCTTATTTCAGTTGAAGTGGAGGGGAGCTATTTCCAAGTTTTTACAAGAATATAAAAATGTATGAGAACAGTTTTGGGCTATTTTTACTCCATGTCCTTTTGGGGGAAAAAATAATGAAAAAAAGGCTAGAGGGAAAGTTAAAATGTTTTGGGGGCAGCAAAAGTAATGGCACCCTTTTTTTTTAAGGCCTTAAAATTTACTTTTTTCAGGGAAAAATGAAGCTTACCCTGTATTTAAGTTACTAAAATTTCTATATCCAAGCCCATCCTCTGCAAGGCCTTACGTAATTTTCCATGTAAAGGGATTCTGTCTTTTGACTTTTCTTTGTCCGTTTGCCAAAAATTTTGGTTTTAATGCAATCAAGAGAGAGTGCCAACCAGTCGGGAATGTTAGCACCCCTTGCCAGTGTCTGAGTATAATGCTTTGTGTAATGATCACAAGTTGGAAGATATTTGCTATTGCAACAGCGGGAAAAAAAAATGGTTGGGCATGAGCATTGCTGATTTTGGGGGTTTCCAGGAAGAAAAAGACTAGAGCTGTCCCTGGTGTGAGACTTTGTAGAAAAAGTAAAATATCTTGAAATTGGCCCCTAACTCGGGGAAATACACAGCAAGAACACAACAGTGCTAGCATTTTTTGTGCTTATGAAAGCCGCATAACTAAAAAGTTCCCTTTTCCACTTGAAAAATTATGGGTAGACACTATTGTTATCTCCATTCAATACGAAACAAGGGAAATAACGGGTCAACCCAACTGTCGTAGGATTGACGCTTCATCACAGTCCCTTTTTTTGACTTTAAAGGGGTTTTTTGATTTTTTGAAAATTAAAAAATTTCAACTTTTCTTTTCATGTGTGATGAGAAGTTCATAAAATTCATTGCTATTTTTATCTACTTTACCCCTGGGTATAAAGTTGCTTTTCTACTAAAATTACCAAATTCCAGGGATCTGTCGCATTGTATTTAATTTTTTGCCAAAACTATAACTTTGTAAAATTTCTACTGAAATGCTTTGCTTATTTCTTTTATTTTTTTCAGCTTTTTTGTTTTTTTGTTATGAAATTCCTTTGAAAAAATTTTAAAAAGCCCCAAAAGATTTTTTGAAAAATGACAAAAAATTTTCCTCCCTAAATTTTGGAAAAAGAACATTTTTTTTGTTTTTTTTTTCCTTTCTTTTTTTTATTGGAGTATAGTTGTTTTTAACACTGCTGTGTCAGTGCTGCTTTACAGAAAAGTGGAAAAAAACTTTTTTTAATGGAATGAATCATCGGGAAATCAACAGTTTTTATAGAAAAATTTGTTAAATTTTAAAACCCCATTCAACTTAAAAAAAATTTGTAACTTTTTAAAGGGCCCTAATTTGCTTTACTAAAGTCCCTTTCTTCAAGTGTCCCATCAGTGTTTTTCATACATTTACACAGGGTGCACCCAGGTTGGGGCATTTCACCAAAAAGGGGTTCCCTAGTGTTTGTCTGCAGTACCCCCCACTTCCCCAAACCGGGAACCACTGATCTGCTTTTGTTGTTGTTGTTTAGCTTTTATGACATTTGAAAATATCTTTTTTAAAAAATTAATTATTTTAATGGGGGAAATTACTTTACCATATTTAGGGGTTTTTTGCCACATTACATAAATCCCCAGGGGTGAAAATGTGTCTCGCATCCTAAACCACCCCCCACTTCCCCCCCCCACCCCATCCCTCTGGTCATCCCGTGCACCACCCTCAGCACCCTGTCTCATGCATCGAACGGGAGGGGCTTCTGTTTCACTTTTGGAAATATACTTTTCATGCTTTTCCCGTCATCCAATCGCCTTCTCCCAGAGCCCAAAAGTCGGTTCTTTTATATTATTTTCCCTTTTCGTCTTGCTATAGGCATTTTTAAAATTTTTAAATTTTCCATATAATGCTTATATACTGTATGGTGTTTTTCTTTCTGACTTACTTCACTTTGATATAGGCTCCGTTTCATCCCCCATTAGAACTGATTCAAATGCATTATTTTTAACAGCTGAGAAATATTCCATTGTGCAATGTACCACAGCTTTCTTATCCTTTTGTCTCCCGAGGGATATCTAGGTTGCTTCCAGCCCCAAATTCTAAACGTGCTGTATGAACATGGGGTACACATATCTCTTTAAATTTCGGGTTTTCCTCGGGTGTACCCCAGCAGTGGTTTTGCTGGGTCATATGGATTTTCTATTTCCGTTTTTTAAGGATCCCCACACTTTTTTCTCCTAGGGGCTGTACAAATTTTGCTTTCCCACCAACTTTTGTAAGGTTTCTTTTCTCCACACCCTCCCCGCTTTTATTGTTTGGTACTTTTTGATAGCAGCCTTTTGACTGGCGGAGATGGTACCTCATTTGGTTTTGACTTACATTTCCTGATAATGAGTGATGTGAGCATCTTTTCATGTTTTTTAGCCTCGTAGTCTTTTTTGGGAGAAAGTCTTTTTATTTTTTGGGCCCCATTTTTTTTTTTTGGGGTCATTTTTTTTTTGGAATTGACTTAGACTGCGGTTTATTTTTGGGGTTTAATCCTTTGTCTTTTTTGCTTTATTTGTATTTTTTTCTCCCTTTTGAGGCGTCTTTTCCCCTTGCTTATATTTTTCCTTTGTTGGCAAAGGGTTTTTTAAGTTTAATTGGGTCCCATTTGTTTATTTTTGCTTTTATTTCCAATATTCGGGGGAGGGGGTCAAGAGATCCTGCTATGGTTTAAATGTCAGAGAGTGTTTTGCCTATTTTTTTCCTTGGATATTTTTTTTTCTGCAAATTTTAGTTTTTATCCTTTTTGGACTCCAATTTGAAAGTGAATCCTTCTTGGCCCCCCGGGGGCATGGAAAAACCCCCCTGCCTGGGGATATGAAGAGACGGAGATTCGCCCCCGGGGTAAAAGCCCCCGGAAGACATGGAACTCACCCATTTCTTTGTTTTAAAGGAAAAAAAACCTGCAGCTAATAAAAGGTTAAAAGGTCCCTTACACTCACCCTCCTTCTTTTCCATTTAAAAAACTTTTTCTGCCTTTTTTCTTTAAATTACTTACTAAATACATCTTCCTAGTCTTTATTATGATTGTTCTCCTCTCCAGCTGATTGGCACGGGGCTACGGGGTTTTAAAAAGTAACTTGTGTTAGAGAAGATGCTTCAGTCTGTTTAAATGCAGTGAAACTGCTTATTGCTTTGCTTTTCTGCACATATGGGATTTCTAAATTAAATTTCCCCAAACTTAACAACTAAGGAAAACATTTAACTTTCATGCGGGATGGGGGGACAATTATCGTCCCGATGCCCAAGGCCCCCCGACATCTATTCTTCACTCCTGCTTCTCTCTGCTCCATTTGGAGTACTTTTTCTGTTCAGCCCAAAAAATACCATTTAGAGGCGATTAAAAATTTATTAATTTTTTAAGCGTATATTTTTTTTGTTTTTTTAGGGCTAAAATATGTTTTCCATCTTTGGTTTTTTTGGTGAGACCAATTATTTTGTAATCTTCCCCCCCCTTCTCAGGCGGTTTTCCCCACTTTTCCTTTATCACTTAGTATTCAAGATCTTTGGGGACTTTTTTTTTTTATCCATTTTTTCTTCTAAAGGGGAAAAGGGATTTCATTGTAAATTTTCAATTCCTGCTGTACCGTACGCCGACCTGGGAACTCTGTTCATTGACCATCTTGATGCCTTTGAAATTCTTGTTCAGATGGCTGGCTTTTGGGATTCCCAGAGAAATGGGGGGTTCATTTTATATCTATGTCTTATCATTTATGTCGTGTACCCTTTTCTTTAGTTCAAGGCCATCTCTAAGCCCAAAAAAAAGTTTGGGTTTCCCCTCTGCGAGGCTTCTTACGGGGTGAGGAGGTGAACGGCCCCGGGAAGACCCTTTGAAAGCTGGGGGCTTCTTTCTAGGCACATGCGAGGCATAAAATGTGAGATCCTCTGGGTTCTCGCTTTCTTTTTCCTTTTTGGGTGATTTCATTCACCAAACCAAGGTTTGATGCTTTCAAATCATGTACAAAGACCCTTTTTAAAACCCCAGTGGAACCATTGGCATTTTTTAAAAGCTCCCTGTTTTGGGGTGCTCACATACAAAGGTAAATAAAAGTCCTCTTTTGGGTCTGATCTTGTGATCCCAGGGACTGTAGCCCCCCAGGCTCCTCTGCCCGGGAATTCTCCGGGCCAGAACACGGAGGGGGGTTCCATTCCCTTCCCCGGGGGATTTTCCCGACCGGGGGTTGAACCGGGGTCTCCTTTTTGCGGGCAGATTCTTTACCGTCTGAGCCCCCAGGGGGGTTACACAAAGGTGGATGGTTTTCATTGTGATTTCCTTTTAGCAAAAGCTAAAAAAACCGAAAATAACAATAACAAATGGAAAAAGTATTGACAGGGGTTTAAAGCGAAAAAACCCCCTGTATCTCTTTTAAATAACTTTTTTTTTTAAAAAAATATTTTTTTTTATTTTTTTGGGCTTCTTTGGGGTCTTACTGTACACGTGGGAGTTGGGAATGGGGGTTTCCAGAGCATGCAGGCTCCGTTTGCCCCACAAGGGCCCCCAAATCGGGGATGGACCCCGGCCCCTCTGCATTGAAAGGGGGATTTTTAATAACTGACCACCGTTGAAGTCCGGGCCCCCTGTCCCTTCAGTTAATTTTTCTTTTTTTAGCCCCAAACACGCAGCTAAGTCACTTGTTTGTGACTGACTCTTTGCGCCCCAATGGACTTACCCCCCAGGCCCCTTTCTGGGTTTCTCCAGGCAAAAATGCGGAGTGGGTGCCCAGCCTCCTCCAGGGCTGTTCCTGCCCCGGGGATTGAACCACACTCTTAACGTCTCCTGCATCGGGAGGTTCTTTAGCCAACAGGGGCTCCTAAATCTGGGGGATCATATTCCCCTTTGAGCCCTTTTTATGATGGGTGATCCGGGAAGCTGTCCCCAGGAATTACACTTCACAGGTGACTAACAACCTTTTTTATTATGTGTCACAGTGTTTATTTTTTTATTCTGTTCCCTTTTTGAAGGAATTTAAATCCTTAATATTACTATAAAGCAACAAAAATGAAACATTAATTCTTATTTTCCTGGATTTAGTATGAGTTTCTTGAAGCAACCGAAATTGACTCAAAAGAGAGATTCGGGGGTCATTCTGCCCCCTGTTTCCTTTCTGCCTTTGTTCCCCAAAAGAAATTTCGGGTTTTACAAACATTTCCCATGAAAATTTTTTCAGTTCATTTGGACGGGGGGATTTGCTTTCTTTCACTTGTTTTTTTTCCAAACGAAGGTCCTGGTGCTTCGTGAAAGAAGCCAAAAACCCTATGGTCTTCTTCAGACAACAGGCTTTCCTTTTTTTCCTCCTCCCTTTCCTTTACAGCTTTTTTTTTTACCTCCTTCTTTTGAGCTTTTGTTCATGGAGGAAATTTCATTTTTCTTTCATCTATTTTTTTTTTAAATTTTGAAAATCATTTTCCCTGGCTTTAAAATTCCCCCTTTCTTCTAAAAAGATATATTAGGGCTCTTCATCATTTTACCGGGGCCATTACATTTTTCAAATGGTAAATGCCCCCCAGCGATGTTTTGCCCCCTTGGGTACCATGAGGTGTCACAGTGATGGCATTTGTCTAGTATCTTGGAAAAAAAAAACTACAAATATAGGAATTTCCCCCGGGTGGTCCAGTGTTTAAAGACGTGTCTCCAAAGTGCAGGGCCAGGGGTCCCATCCCTGGTGGGGGAACTAAGATCCCTTTTCTAAACAAACAAAAGGGAAAACACAAATCCCCCCCCCACCAAAACTAAAAAGATAATTGTTGCTTAAATTTTTTTCCCCCCAAAACAGGAATCAAGATCCTGGTGTGACAAGTAGCCACTTTGGGGGTTAGGGGGAGTTCGGCCCCCATGACCCGTTTTCATCTGGTCGACTTTGGGAACACCACGGGCATACATGATTTTTATTATAAGCTCTTTAAGCTGATTTTGTTCTCACCATATATTGTTAAATTTTTTTCATAATGAACTATTGTTTAAAATATAGGAAATTAAAAAGGGGGCGATACAAAATGATTGCACTGCCACTTTTTATTTAGGTGTTTTGTTTACTTAAAAAAAATTTTAACAAAATATAAGATAATTTTTACCAAACTTATTTTTTTAATGACTGATTTTTTAATGACTCCTCACTCAGACGTTGAAATAAACAAGAGGGTTTTGGTGCAAAGGTACCTCGGGTCACAAAAAGAAATTTATTTTTTTATTAAAACATTATTTTTTTTTTGTCTACTTTTTAATATTATTTGTTAAAATATACATTATGTAGCTTTTAAAAATTTTTGTCATGATCAACCTATTTACCTTATACAAAAAATTTTTGAAAATTTTAAACATAGATTGTTTGGGGAAGAACAGATTTCATTTTTAAACTTCTAATAATCCAATTTCTATTTGGGGTCTTTTCCCAATTTTAAAATTTGGAAATTTCTTTAAAAATACGTTTTTTAAAAAAAAATGTCAAAATTTTTTAAAAATTCCTCAGGCTTTGGGATTTGAATAGTGCTAGAAGAGATTCGGGGAAGAAAATTGGGAAAGCCTGGTACCTAAATTATAGAGGGGTGATTTAGGGGTTGGGGGGCGGGCAATAAATTTGGAATATCTTGGATCGAAATGCCCCCAAAAGTGGTATTGGTTTTTTTCACATTTGTTAAAATTTTTTTCATTTAAGGGGTTTTTCATTTAAAAACTTATTTTATTTTTTGGATGCCTCAGATTTAATTGGTCCCTTGGTATCTTTTGTTGTGGTGGCAGCTCAGTTTTTCAGCACCGGGTCGTTGCTCCCGGGGTGTGGGGCCTTAATTCCCTAACCCGGGGTCGAACCCGTTGTTTTCATTTAAAAAGGAAGTCCGACTGATATGGGAAAATTAAGCGATAACTTATAGCCACTATGGAACCCTCCCCCGGAGATTCATTATAGGAAAATATTCCTTCCCCAGTCCTGGGGCCTAGTGTTACTGAATGAAGTGTTTGTTTTACCCATAGTGACTTCTGTCAGTCTAAGTGAAAAAAAATGCCTACATTCTTATTCCAAAAACTTTTAAAAAAAATTTCCCGTCAGTTCCAAAAAGGGACATGCCCAACTTTAAAAGCGTGCACTCCCTTTCCCCCAGTTTTCAAATAGTAGGGAAAACATAAACCAGTTACGTTTTCAGGTTAATACAGAAAAAGAATTTCACAGACAAACCCCATGCCCCATTATGTTGGTGGTTTGGAGCACATGCTGTTCTCTTAAATCAGGAGGCCCAATTTTCAAGGATAGGGCTCCCCTGGTGGCTCAGATGGTAAAGAATTCACCTGCAATGGGGACAGATTCGTCCCTGGTTGGGGAAAATCCCCGGAAATGGAAGGCTACCCCTGCAATTTTTGCCTGGAGAATTCCATGGAAGAGCCTGGTGGGTACAGTCTGTGGTCCTCAAGAGTTTGGGATAAAAAGCCCCCAAACAATGACACACACATTATCAATTTTTTTTGTACCATCCCTTTCCTCTCTGCCATTTTTTTTTTTTTTTTTTTTTTTTCTTGACTTTTTTTTTATTTCAAGGTCCTTTTATTTAGTTCATGTGTATTTTGGTGGTTGGCCTTGACCAGTAGACATGGATACTTAGAAGGGAGAATTTATAGAATTCATTGTTTTATTGGGTGTGGGGGAAAGGGAAGGAAAAGTGAAAAAAATTCAAAAGGAAAAAAAAAAGGGACTTTAAAGAAAGGGGGCATTTTTTGGGCTGTAATTGGGGAATGGTGAGAAATAAATGTTTAAAAAATGCAGTCTGCATAAAAAACTTGGACATATCCTCAAAAAGTTTTTGTATTTGACCATTTATATGCATTTTTAAAAAGTATTCCCCACCGCCTTTTGAGGTAAATTTTTTTTTTTTCTTAAGATTGGGAAAAAAAATTTAGAGGGTTTTTTGTAATAGTTCAAAATAACCCCCCTAGAAAATAATTCATAGGGCCCGAACTCGATTACACTATTGCCCTTCCCGGGGAAAAAAAGAAGCGAGTTTGGGTTTTAATATCAAAAGTATCAATGCGCAACACATCACACTGTTTTTTTTTATCTGCCTGACTCATATATTTTTTTTACCTCTGGGGGAAAAAATTGTGGCTAACTTTTTAAACTACAAAAAGCAACAGATGTTCTTCTTTGAAGTTCAGGTTGTCATTTTTTTTGCTTGCAGCCAAAAGTAATTGAAAGTTTTAAGGTCAGGGGGTTGTCACAGGATAAGACATCTTTGCCACCATTGGGTTTAAAAGATGAGTAAGGTCCAAAACTGCCCTGGTCACCCCAGGGCAAGGGAGGAACCGCCTTCAAGGTGGGTTACTGCCAGTCAAGGCTGATCCCTGATCAGAAAAGGGGGGCCCCCCATTTGGGTGGGGGAGAAGGAGGCTGAAAGCAAAAACAAAAATGTCACAATAGCCTATTCCCCCCTCGTTGTGCTCAAAGTTCCCTTTTTCTCACTAAAACCCGACATCATCCCAAACCTTCTCTTCCTCTGCACGTCCCCCTATCCAGCAAAAGCCCCAGGGTGCCCCAGGGAAAGCTTGAAATCCGTTCCCCCCTTTGGGGTCCCCCCCTTGGGCTGGCCCTTTTCCAAATTCCCTCATTTCAGTTGCTATCGGTCCCAAACCCTTTTAACCCCGGACGGCAGTCGCCAGGTTCCCGTCCATCACCAACTCCTGGAGCTTTCTCAAACTCAGGTCCATCAAATCGGTGATGCCCTCCAAACATCCTCCTCTTTCATCCCCGTTCCCCCCCTGTCTTCAATCTTTCCCCCGAAACAGCTCTTTTCCAAGGAGTCATTCTTCACACGGTGGCCAAAATATTTGGGGTTTCAGCTTCACGTCATCCTCCCAAAGGACACTCGGGTGTTTTCCTTTGAGGGCTGGTTTATCTCCCTTTCATCCAAGGGGCCCTTTAAGATTCCCACACCACAGTTAAAAACTCAGTTTTTTTGCACTTAGTTTTCTTTATTCCAACTCTCACATCCATACATGACTACTGGAAAAACTAGCTTGCTTGACAAACCTTGTTTGGGAAAATAATGTCTCTGCTTTTTAATATATGTCTAGGTTGGTCATAGTTTTTCTTTCCAAGAAGCAGGTTCTTTTAATTTATGGCTGCAGTCACCATTTTCTTTTTTTGGAGCCCCCAAAAAATAAGTCGTCACTTTCCCTTGTTTCCCCACTATTTTCCATGAAGTGATGGGGCCAGATGCCCGTCTTTATTTTTTGAATGTTGAGTTTTTAACCAGCTTTTTCATCTCATCTTCATCTTCATCAGGAGGGTTTTTAGTTCCCCTTCACTTTTTGCCTGTGGCGGGGTTTTCTCATTTTGAGGTTTTTGATATTTTCTCCCGGGGAAACTTGATTCCAGCTTGTGCTTCTCCCCCCGCATTTTTCATTAATTTAAAAAAGCGGGTGACAATATAAGCCTTTACATACTCCTTTCACAATTTTAAAAAAAGTCCATTTTGTGGTTTTTTTAAATGTTGCTTCTTGGCCCGAAACAGGTTTCTCGGGGGGCAGGTAAGGTGGGCTGGTTTCCATTGTTTAAGAATTTTCCAAAATTCCCCACGATCCCCCTTCCTGCCCCATGTCCCCCCTCGTCTCCTCCGTTTTTTCCCCCGGGGCTCTCTAAGACCAAAAGCCAAGAGGTCATCATCCCATTTTTGTCCCCGCACGCTGTAAAACTCCCCAATTGTGGAACCTTTCCCTGTCCACCCCCATTCTTGCCATTTCCCCAGCTCACCCTAATTTCAGTTCCCCAAAGCTTTTTTTTTAACCCCAGTTTTTGTAGTACTATTCCCCCTGTCCGCCCCGAAATCCTTCAATTGGTCTTTCTGGGTCCTCTCAAAGGCGGTTTCCTTTTCCCGCATTTTGATACTTTTTTGCCCCTGGAGAAGGGGGAGCCCCATCAGGGCCCAAGTCCCAGATTTAGTGCTTTAGAATTTTCCTCTAGAAAGCCCCCAAGTTCAAACCTCAGGGCCCTTTTTTCCATTTTTTTCTGTACCTTTACCGAACCCAAAAAAGTTGACTGATTTTTCTTACCACAACGTAAACCTAAAATGTTAAGTCCCCCATTCTGAGATAAAGCCTCTTTATAGTGCGTTGCCCGGGGGACGGTTTTCAAAAATGCAATAAATTTTTAAACGTATAGTAATGGTCAGCTAATTCTATTTTCCCGCCAAGCACGTGGCACATTCGGGGGGCTCCCGTGGTCGAAACACACAATCTGGATCCACGTATTACCTCCCCAGTTATTCATAAAGATTCATCACTGGGAGAAAAGGAAAACTTTTTGGGTTTTCTGTGTTTCAAGTGGGATCAAAAGCTTTACCCAAAGGGAAAAAAGATTTTGTTTGTTTCGATCAAAAAAAACTGGGTAACATACCATGGAACAAGAGTCAATTCCCCCCCAAAAAGAAGGGGGGTTAGGAAATTTGTGACCTAAACTCCTGTTGAGTTTTTTTTTGCAGAGAACAAATTAAAAAAAAAGAAAGAAAAATTTAAAAAAAAAATGAAAAAAAGATGTCTTTTCCGAGGTTGAGGGGGAAAAAGGGGAGGGGGATTGGGTTTTTGGGGCAAAAAAAACCTTTGACAAATGGAAAACCCTGGGTTCCTTTGGAAATGGTTCCGAAAGGTGTTGAGGGCGGGGGAAAATTTTAGAATGTGCGGGAAGAAACAAATACAGACTACTGGAACAGATTCTGTTTATAAAGTCATTAGAGGTCGTGAAATGCAAAAGGGGGGGGAAAAGGGTTTTGGGTTTTATCCAGGGGGTGGGGACCCGGGTCCCCAGGGATTGGGCCCGCCTGCTGGGTTTATAATGTAAGGTTTTTCCCGGGCGAGCAGGGGGAAACTTTACCTTTTATTCTAAGTGTGTGAGGTACCCGGGGGGAAAAACATTTTTAAAGGGGGCCAAAATCAGGCCTATTGAAGATCTGGTAAAAAAAAATCCTGTAGATGGGCCACATGACTCAGTGGGAAAAATCCCCCTGCCAATGCAGGGGAAGTGGGTTCCATCCTGGGTAGGGAAATCCCCCGGAAAAAAAAAGTAGCAGCTCACTCCAGTATTCCTGCCCGGGGAAATCCCCCGGATGGGGGCCGGCAGCTATAGTCCCTAGGGTCTCAAAAGAGTCAAACACAGTCAGCAGTTAAACAGCAAAACCCGAAGCAAAGAATGATTTGGGAAAAGCCATTTAAAAATTTTTTCAGTCCTGCCCCCCCCCCCCCCCCCCAGGAAAATTGTGTTATAAATAGCCCCATGAGGTCATAATTTAGGTATTCTTTAAAAATTAGAAACAAAATGTATTTCTTTATTGATTATTGATATTTTATCAATTTTTACTGATTATTGATGTCTCATCACTTTTTAAAAAATATCACAAACATTACCACCCATAGGAACCTTGAAAAAAAGAGTAGAGGTGGGGAAAGGAAAAGAATGGCGAGAAAATGCTGCACTAGGAAAAAAACAAGGCTAAAAAGTGGCGTTTTTCGGGCTATTATGAGCTAAGACATAAAGGAAAAGTGGTCGTCAGGGGCTTTTTTAGCATGGGAGAAAGGATTTCTTTTTCGGAGGGGCGGGTACTTTCCTAGCACTGAGTTTCGACTTGCGCCTCGGGTCTCCAGGGGCCCCTGGGGGAACCTTTGGGGGTCCGGCAGCCCCCCCCACTCAGCTGGCCCGGGGGGGGGGCCGATGCTGCCCCCCCGCCCGCAGGGGGCCTCCCCCCCCAAAGGGCCCCTGTTGTCTTCCCCTCTCTTTCCCGGGCTGGTCCCCTGCCCTGCACCACTTCCCCCGAACGGGAAAAAAGCGGCCTTTCTTCTTTACAGCACAGCTCAGGCCAAAAAAAATATTTAAAAAAAAAAGTTTCCAGATGCCTTTTACTTAAAAAAAAAACAAAATTTTGGAAAAAACCTCAAGCTTGGGCTGCTCTTGAAGGCCCCGGGGAAGTTATCTTGGGGTGGCAGCTGCCAGCTCACGCCCAGATGGGGGCCGTCTTCATCGGTACCCCCCCGGGCTCTGGGCCCCACCCTGAAAAAGCCAACTTCTTTTTCTGATCAGCCTGCAGAAGTGAATTTTTTGTCTTCAGTTATAAGAAACAGGAAAACCCAAAGAAACTACCACATCATGGGTTTTTTTTTTTTTTTTTTTTTTTTAAAAAACTGTGTTTGGACCCAGCAAAGTGTCCCCTTTTTAAAAGGGCACCTGGTACTGCCCCAAGGGGCCCCTTAAAATTTTTTGCAAAAGCCAAAATGTAGGTTTTTTGTTCTTCTCTCTGGGCCCCTGCTCACCTTCGTTGTCCCCTCCCTTGTTTCCCGGGGAAATTTTGGGCTCACTCCGACGTCCCGGGGGAGGTGTGGTTTCCCCGCAATGTGGGGGTCTCTGGGATTTACCCTTTCCTCCCCCAACCCAGCCCCCCCCAGGTGGAAGGGAGTGAGGAGGAGACAGGAGCAAATTTATCTACCAGGGGCTCCTCAGTGGAAAAAAAAATTCATATCCTTGGGGACCCCCTTTTCCCGCATCCACGGGCCTTACCCCCCACCCCATCTTTTCAAATCTGTATCTGCCATTTAAAACAAGGTTTTAAAATCAAAGAAAGTTTTTCTGTTTTTTTTTCTGTGCCAAAGTTTGTCTCTTTGGGGCGCTCGAATTGATTATCAGGTAAAGCCCTAACACCCCTAATTCTGTTAATTTTAACAGGTGATCACAGGCCCCTTTATAAAGGTTGTGTTTTTGTGGCAACACCTTTGTGAAGTCAGGGTGTTTGGGGTTCAACTTGGACCCACTTGAGAAACATGCAAAAAACACTCTGCATTCAGCGTTTTTTTGAAGCTGAAATAGAAGGCATTCAGGCGGGCCCACCCAACCCCTTGGCGGCTGATCCCCTCTCCCCCTTTTCTTTCTTTGGGGCTCCTGAGTTTAGTGATGTTCTAGAGCCCCGGGGGTTAAGGGGTTTTACAGAATGGCTCCAGAGGCTAGTGCAGAGAGTGTTTTTAAAGGAGAAAACAGCGCTGCATTATATGGGCTGTTCAAGCAACAATTAAGTAATGCTGAAATTGCCAAATAGTGCTGTCCATGATAAATGGTGTCACTATTGCTGAGTTGAAGGGGGAAGGGGACGATTGAAGCGATGAAGGGAAGCGTTTAACCCCTTACATAGAGCAACATAAATTTTCTTGTTAAAAGCACCCAAACCCTTTCTAGTGCCATGAGATTTGGTTTGGGTAGAAATTTTTCTTGAAGAATTTCTTCAAACAATAAGTTTTTTTATGACGGGGTACTAATTGAAAATACATGCTTGCTGCATGCTAAGTCACTTCAGTTTGCCCACTTTCGCGACCCCACGGACTTCCTTCCAGCCCTCTGCCCATGGGATTTCCAGCAAGAGAAAGGGAGGGGGTTCCCATTTCCCCCCTCCGGGGGAACTTCCCGCCCCCGGGAATCAAACCCCATCTGGAATGTCCCCATTGGCAGGGGGGTTTTTTACCACATGTCACTCGGAATCCCCCACAATATGAAATGAAATATTTTTTTTTTGGGTTCCTATCTTCTATTCCAATTTCCCCAACCCCAATAATGGGAATCCAAAGGAAAAGGGGAAAGGAAAGGGAAGCTTCAGGAGTCCATGCGGGGCCCCTTGAATGCCATCTTTCTTCCTCCTTGGGTTTGCCCTTTTAAAATCTTCTCTAGCAGCTGTAAAGTTACTGCGCTTAAGGGCAATTGTAGTTTTTTTTTGGGGTTTACCCCAAATTTTAATTTTTTACTTGTACACGGGATACTGTAGTTTTTCCCCTCATTTTTAAAAGATAATTTGCGAATTTAGGATTTATTTTGATGAACAATGGGGGGTAAATACAAAAAACAGACAATCATGGAACTTTAGGGTTGAAGGTTAAAGAAATTTCTAGAGGTTTCTTGTCTTTTTGGGGTACGGGTAAAAAGCTGGTTTCTCCCCTTTGTTTACCCTTTGTAATTTTTCCTTTATTAAAGCAATTTGCAAAATAGGCTAGGGGTTTTTTTCATACTTAAAAAAATTTTGAAAACACCACAGCAATTTTAGAATGTTACCTGTAAAAAAGGGTGGGATTGGACTCTAAACAGTGAACCCCGCATGGAAGCAAAGTCTTAAACCCCGGGCCACCAAAAGACATCCCTCAAAGTCTGATCTTGATTTTTAAAAATCAATGACCTTTTTGAAAAAGGGGAAAGATAATTTTTAAGGGGAAAACTATATATGTATTATAAATAAGTCTATCTTTGGGGAAATTTTAAAAAAAAAAAGTAGATTCTTAACAGTATAGGGAAGACCACTTTTCATTGGCTTGTTTTTAATCTCACATCATTTTCACACCTATTTGGTTTTCATTTTTTTTTTTTTTTTTTTCCCCCCACCCCCCCCCCCGGGTTTTTCATTTTCTACGTGACATACTGATGACTTGCAGGTAGTCTTTGTAATAGGGATTTAATGGGAACATAGAGAATAATAGCTGAATGGTTGTAGCTTTTATGAGTGTTATTAGCTTCTTATAAAAGCATAGTTCTGCAGAAAAGATCTGGATACAGAGTAACTATTTCCAGATTTGGGCTTTTATCCCCTGCCTTTTATAAGCTCCTTCTACTTCTGTGCTTTCAGCTTAGTGATTCTTCTAAGACTCCCAAAACTTCAGGTTTGTTTCCTGTCTCTCCCTTTTAGCTGTAACTCCCTGCAGACTATGGAGAGTTAGGTGCATAATTTCAAAAATGTCAGAATTTTTGAAAGACTTCTGTAAGATTTAACTGCTGTGCCCAGTGATGCATATCAGTCATTAGAAAAATCTGACATCCTGCTGCTGTCCCTCGTCCAGTTCTAAACCAAGGATCATTAACTGTCTGGGGAGAAAGGCGATGGAGAATTGATGTCATCTAGCACAACTTGGGTCTGGTGACGCCCTTGCATCTTGCCTTTTTACCCTCATCCACTACATCATGATTTTCTGCCAGGAACACTCATTCATGATGTTGTACTGACATTTCCTCCCCCCCCCCCTCTCCCCCCTGTTTAGTTTTTTGTAAGCCTACGAGGATTACTTGACTTTTCCTTTGTGATTGTCTAACCCCGATGCAATGTCCATCTGCCCTTGGGTCTATTTTTAATGTCAAGAGACATATAAATTTATGTTTTCTTCTTTTCGAGAAAATCAGATTGTTTGATAAAGAGAAGTTCTCAGTTGGACCCATTTCTCTTTCTTTTCTGAACATCCTGATATTTGCAAAAATAAGTAACGGCACAGAAACTTCAAAAAATCCAGGAGGAAATGAAACCTATTTGACTTGGAGATACATATATATGTGTATATATATTATAGTACACATTATATAAGTGTGTAGGTCATACTGAGGAGGGGGGAATCGTCGTAACTACACACTATCCACAATGACAATGTGGACACGACACATCCTTAACTCCCATCCTATGATCACAGTTAGTAGGCACCTACTAGGGGGACTGCGAGACAAGAAAGTTGGGTACTATGAAGTACCACAAGCAGATGAGCTCTAACTAGTAGCTATTCTTCATAAATACTTTGTTGAATAAAAAAAAAAAAAACATATGACCTACATATCTCAAGATGGTATTATATCTGTTTCCTAGATGCGGAGTTCCTGTATTAGTCACTTGATCTGTTAATAATTGTCAGACCTCTTCACAGAATTAACTGAGAATCAGCGACAACGATAGCAACGGTATGTTTCTTCTAGAATCTCATCCCAATGTCAGGCTGATCTATGGTAGAGTTCAATCGTATCGTAATGTTTTTAACAGCAATCTACATTTTTTGATGATTTCAAGGGTGTTAATTGACAGCACAGGCGAATGGTTTATATACCATTTACAAGCTTTTCTACATATTCAGTCAACTGGAGTGGTGAATAGCTGCCCCTTTGTAGGCCTGAACTCTTACAGACGTGGGGGGCTAGGAAAGCTGTAGCTTGACGAGTGAACGCCCATCAGCTAGTCGTCAACTACAAATCGGAAGAGAAGTCCTTCCTTCGTCTCAAGCAGAAGCCTCAAATCCATCACATGGCTTCAGTTAAACAACAAACTCTAGAAATTCCCAGCACATATTTTTAGGCGATCTTTTCCTAGCTCTTTGAACATCACTGACTGAGGCACATTAAGCTGTCTCTGTGAACAGAGACCATGTTAGGGCTTCAGGCCACCTATCTCTGATCTGTTAAGACCGTCTGTAGTATGTCCTCCTTAAATGAGTCCATTCTCTTTTCTATCGGCCTAGTACAGAATCATTCTTACTACTTCGAACTGCCTTCGTCACAAGGACTTTTAATCTCAATTCAGTCTGTTTGGAACGTGTATACTATCATTGTCTTAAAACACTGAATGGAATGGCTGGGATTCCAATACTGAGATATTAGAGATTCTTCGCTGAAAACAAGGATTATAAAAAAATTTTTTGTGTTGGTCCGAGACCCATTCCTTTACTGTACACTTTGATCTCACTCAGATTCCAGCAGCTGAGGCAAAAGACTCCTCTGTCCTGTTTTCTGATGGTTGGCCTCATCTGTTTATCCTTTCCCCATTCTTACTTGTCTCACCTAATTAAACGCAAAATGACAAGTGATGCGAACGTCTCAGACCAAATGCTAGACGTCTAGCTGGGGTTCATCATAACTAAGGTGCTTGTCTAATACAGCTGCATGATTTCACTTTTTTAAATCTTACACTTCTTTTTAAGTTTATTTGTCTGTACCGAGACTATTGTGGCATGCGGGACCATTTCCCCGACCGGGGATAAAACCCCGGGCCCCCGTATTGGGAAGCAGAGCAGTCACTGAGCACCGGGGAACCCTTTTTTGACTATTTTTTTTTTTTTTTTTTTTGCCCGCATTGCTTTTATTTTTTTATTTTTTTTTTTTTTTTTATTTTTTTTATTTTTTTTTTATTAGTTGGGGGCTAATCATTTTTACAGCATTGCAGGGGTTTTTGCAACATTGAATTACCATGGTTTTCCCATTTTTTTCCCCATCCCGGTCCCCCCTCCCACCCCCCTCCACCCCATCCCTCTGGGTCCCCCCGTGCCCAGCCTGAGCACTTATCTCATGCACCCAACCCTTTGGGCGGGACGTTTCACCCTAGAATCATGTTTCGATGCTGTTCCTAAACATCCCCCCCCCGGGGTTTCTCCTAGAGTCCACATCGTTCTAACACGGGGCTCTTTTTTTTTTTTTTGCATATGGGTTTTCGTTCCCTCTTTCAAATTCCATATAATGTTTAGTATACGAAAGGGTTTTTATTTTTCTGCTTACTTCGCTTTTATAAGGGCTCCAGTCCACCCACTCATTAAAACTGTTTCAATAATTTCCTTTTTAACGGCGAGTAGTTTTCCATGGTGATATGACCACCCTCCTCATCCTTCACGCTATGGCACTGGGTTTGCTTCCACCCCGGGCAATTATAAACATGCTGCGATAAACTTTGGGGGTGCACTGTCTCTTCAGATCTGGTTTCCTTGGGTGTATATCCTGAAGGGGTTTTGCTGGGTCATATGGCATTCTTTTTCCAGTTTTTTAAAAATCTCCACATTTTTTTTCCATAGCGGCGACTATTTGCATTCCCACCAACATGAAGAGTTTCCCCTTTTTCCACACCCTCTCCGCATTTATTGCTTGTAACTTTTGGATAGCACCATCCTGACTGCGGTAATGGTACCTCTTTGTGGTTTGATTTGCATTTCTCGATATGATTTGGACTTCTTTTCATGTTTTCTTACCATCCATGCTTCCGGGAGAAATTCTGTTTAGGTTTTTTGGCCCCATTTTTTGTTTGGGGCTTTTATTTTTCTGGAGTTGGCTGGGGGAGTTTGCTTGTAATTTTGAAATTATTTCCTTTGTCTGTTGCTCATTTGCTATTATTTTTCCCAATCGGGGGCTGTCTTTTCCCTGCTTATAGTTTCCTTTTGTTTGTACAAAAGCTTTTAAGTTTCATTGGGTCCCATTTGTTTATTTTTGCTTTTGTTTCTAAAATTCGGGGATTGGGTCAAGGGGACCGCTGTGTTTATTCAAGATGTTTTGCATGTTTCCCTCTAATTTTATAGTTTCGGGTCTTAATTAGATCTTTAACCCATTTTGTTTATTTTTGGTTATGGTGTTAAAAAGTTCTATTTCTTTCTTTTACAGGGGGTTGCCCATTTTCCCAGCCCCACTTGTTAAAGAGTTTGTTTTTTTCCATTGTTTATCTGGCATAGCTCCTCTTGTCGAAGATAAGGTATGACCATAGGTTCGCTGCGATTTATCTCTGGGCTTTCTAATTTGTTCCACGTTGTATCTATAAACTTCTGTCTTTGTGCCAGTGAACCATACTGTCTTTATGATATGTGGCCTTTGGTAGTGATAGCCTGAAGTCAGGCAGATTGATTCCTCCAGTTCCATTCTTCCATCTCAAGTTTGCTTTGGCTATATCGAGACCGGGTTTTTTGTTTAATTTCCTTACAAATTGTGTCAGGAAATTATTTGTTCTAGTTCTGTGAAAAATACCGTTGGTAGCTTGATAGGTATTGCGTTTGAATCTGTAGATTGCTTTGGTAGTATATTCTTTTTCACTATATTTTTTCATCCATTCCATGAACATGTATATTTCTCCATCTATTGTGTTATCTTTATTTCTTTTCATCCATTGTTATAGTGTTCTATGTATAGGCCCCCTTTTGTTCTTTGGGTAAATCCCCTAAGATTTTATTCTTTTTGTTGAAATGGGAATGGTATCTTTTCCCCTTAATTTCCTTTTTCTTTTTTCTCATTGTTAGTGTTAGAATCAAGAGTTTCTGTGTTTTAAATTTTTATTCCTGCAATTTGCTGTTTTCATTGTTTAGCTCTGTAATTTTCTGGTAGAGTCTTTAGGGTTTCTATGTAGAGATCATTTCATCTGCAAACAAGAGAGTTTCATTCCTTCTTTTTTTTATCGGGATTCCTTTACTTCTTTTTCTGCCGATTGCTGGGGCCAACATTTCCCAAAACATGTTGAATAGTAAGGGGGAGGTGGGCCCCCTTGTCTTTTCCTGATTTTCGGGGAAATTTTTAAATTTTTCACCATTGGGGGTGATGCTTGCATGGGTTTGTCGTAATACTTTTATTATTTTGGGGTTTTTTCCTTCTTTTTCCTGCTTTCTGGAGATTTTTAATCATAAATGGTGTTAAATTTTGTCAAAGGTTTTTTCTGCACTATTGAATAATCAATGGTTTTTTATTTTTAAATTTTGTTAATGTGGTGTATTACTTGTTGATTTGCGATATTAAAGAATCCTTGCTTTTCCTGGATAAACCCCACTTGGTCTGGTGATGTTTTTTTTAATTGTTTTTGGTTTCCCTTTTGCAGAATTTTGTTAAGGATTTTTGCATCTATGTTCATCATATTTTGGCCCCTGTATTTCTTTTTTTTTGTGGCATTTTTTGTCTTTTTTGGAATTAGGGGAGGGGCCTCATAGAAGATTTTTGGAAGTTTACCTTTTTCTGCAATTTTCGGAAAGTTTGATAAGATGGGTGTTACCTTTTCCCCAAATTTTTTTTGTAAAATTTCACGTGAAGCCATCTGGTCCGGGGTTTTTGTTTGCTGGAAATTTCTGATTACAGTTTCGATTTCCTTGCTTGTGAGGGGTTTTTTAAAGATTTCTATTTTTTCTGGTTCATTTTGGAAAGTTATACTTTCTAAAAACTTTTTCCTTTTTCTTCCAATTTGCCCTTTTTTATTGGCATAGAGCTGCTGGTATACCCTTTTATACCTTTGTATTTCATTTTTTTGTCTGTTGTGATCTCTCCATTTTCTTTTCTAATTTTTAATTTTGGTTCTTCTCCCTTTGTTTCTTAATGATTTTGCTAATGGTTGTCAATTTTGTTTTTTTTTTTTAAAAAAAACCAGCTTTAGTTTTGTTGTTTTTTTCTAGGTCCTTTAGTTTTTTTTGCATTTATTTCTCCCAATTTTTTAAATTTTTTTCCCTTCTACTTACCCGGGGGTTCTTCATTTTTCCTTCTCTATTTTTTAAGGTTAGGTTGTATTTATTTGACTTTTTTCTTTTTTTCTTGAGGTAGCCTGTAATGCTATGAATCTTCCCTTAGCACGCTTTACATTTCCCATGGGTTTTGGGTTGTTGTGCTTTCTTTTTCTTCATTTCTATGCTTTTTTTGATTTCTTTTTTGATTTCTTCATATTTGTTGTATTCAAAGCGGTTGTTTAGCCTCCATATGTTTGATTTTTTAAAATTTTTTTTTCCTGTAATGAGATCCAGTCTTACTGCACTGGGGTTTCAAAAAGGACTGGAATGGTTTCAATTTTTTTGAATTTACCAAAGACTAGTTTTTTGGCCTATGAGTGATCATTCGGGAGAAGTTCCGTTGCATTTGGGAAAAAAAGGGTGAAGTGATTGTTTTGGGGAAAGTCCATAAAATGTCAAAAACTCTGGTCCATTGTTCCTTTAAATTTTGTTTTTCCCTTTTTATTTCTGTTTAGTTGATCTATCCATAGTTTGAGGGGGGTATTAAAGTCTCCACTTTAATGTGTTACTATTAAATTTTCCTCTTCATCCCCGTTTGTTTGCCTTACATAGGGGTGCTCCTATTTGGGTGCATATATATTATAATTGTTTTTTATCTTCTTTTTGGGTTACCTTTGATCATTATGAGGGGCCCCTTTTTCCTTTTTACAGACTTAATTTGAAAGTCTATTTTATCTGAATGATATTGCACTCCCGCTTTTTTTGGGCTCCGTTTTCGGGAAAATTTTTTTCCAGCCCTTTACTTTTTGTCTGATGTGTCCCTTTTTTTGAGGTGGTCTCTTGTAACACATATATAGGGGCTTGCTTTTTTATCCATTCACCCCCCCGCTTTTTTCTTTTGGTTGGGGGATTCAAACCCCCTTTCATTTAGGAATTATTGATAGGGATGGTCCCGTTTGCCATTTATTTTTTTGTTTGGGTTCACGTTTATACCACCTTTCTGTTTTCCGCCCCAGAGAAGATCCTTTATTTTGTTGAAGAGCTGGGTTTTGGGGGTCTGAAATTTTCCCCAGCTTTTGCTTGTCTGTAAAGCTTTTTAGTTCTCTTTTACGAATGGATCCCCGCTGGTAGAGTAATCAGGGTTTTAGGTTATTTCTTTCATTTCTTTAAGTATGTCCTGCCATTCCCCCTTTTGGCCCGAAGGGTTTTATTGAAGACAGCTGTTATCCTTTTGGGGAATCCCTTTTTTGTGTTTTTTTGTTGTTTTTTTCCCTGCTGCTTTTTAAAATTTGTTCTTTTTGTTTATCTTTGTTTAATTTTATTTAAAATGGTTCTTGGGGTTTTCGCCGGGGGTTTTCCGTTTGGGACCCTGGGTTCTTGACTTTGGGTTGGGTATTTCCTTCCCCCCCTTTTTGGGAAGTTTTCACTATTATCTCCTCAGTATCTTCTCATGGCCTTTCTTTTGTCTTCTTCTTCGGGACCCTATGATTTGAATGTTTGGGCGTTTTTACATTGTCCCAGAGGTCCCGAGGGTTTTTCCTATTTTTTTTTGATTCTTTTTTCTTTTTTTCCTCCGCTTCATTTTTTTTTCCACATTTTTTTCTTCTAACTCATTTTCCTATCTTTTGTTCTGTTTTTTCTACTCAGGTTCCCTCCAAGTGTTTTTTGATCTCATTTTTTTTCATTTTTAATTTTTTTAAAGACTTTTTTTATTTCTTCTAGGGCCCCTTTTTAAACCTTCTTGCATCTTTTCAAACTTTCTCCAGCTATTTATTTGTAACTCCATTTTTTTCAAGATTTTGGACATTTTTATTATCATTTTTCTAAATCTTTTTTTAGTAGATTTCCCCATTTCTTTCCCCTTTTGTTGACTTGGGGGGCTTTTTCCATGCCCTTTACCCTTTGTATTTTTTCCTTTTCACTTGTTTAGATTTCTTTTCGGGGTGGGCTTTTATATTCTTGTGGTCTGTCGTCCTTTTTTTTTGTGAGGGTTTTACCCAGGGGTGGGGGTGATTGTTTTGTAGGGTTTCCTTTAGGGAAGCTTTGTCAGCGTTTTTGGGGTGGAATGGGGTTTCTTTTTTCCTCTATGCAGTGGGTTGTCCAGCTGGTTTTGCGATGGGGGCTTTGTGTTAGGTGTGCTTTGACACCTGTGTTTTTACACCAGGTCATGTTCCTGCTTTCTAAAGAATTTGCGTGGGAAGTCTTTTTACTAGAGCTTATTGGCCTTGGGTTTGGGGTTTGGTTTTAGTGTAGGGATAGGCTTTTGGGTGGTCTCTTTTTCCCCTTTAATTTTCCATTATCAGGAGTTACTGGTTTTTTCAGGGTTTTTTGGTTTTAAACTCCTGCCTCTGGTTTCAGTTTTTTTCTCCAAAAGTCTCAGGAATTCTCCAAATATACACCTGATAAAAAACTTCAGGTTTAAAGCTGAAAAATTCTCCACTATAGAGACAACCAAAAGATTCCAGAGTTACATGAAAATAGGAAGGGAGGAAGGAGATAGAGGGGAGCAGGGGGGAAAAAGGGACTCAAAAGGGGAAAGACGATCTACGTAGTTACTGTTCCCAAAATGTTTTTGTTGCCCAACACCCCCAAAGATCACAAATTGGTTGGGAAGAAGGGAAAGGAGGAAATAGAGGTGTTCTGAGGTAAAAAAGAGAGTTAAAAGTGGGGAATAATCACCACACTCCTGAAAAAAAAAAGGGAACTGAATATTGGATCTTAAATTCCAAAATTTATATCACAACGAAAAAAAAAGATTAAAAATCTATGTAGAGGTTTAAATCATTTAAATACAATATCAAAAAAAAAAAAAAAAAAAAAAAAAAAAAAAAAAAAATAAAATAGAAAAAAAAGAAAAAAAAAAATAAAAAAAAGAAAATAAGAAAAAAGATAAAAAAGAAAAAAAAGGAAAAAAAAAAAAAAAAAAAAAGAGAAAAGGAGAGAAGAAAAAAAAAAAAATAAAAAAAGAAATAGGAAAAGCAAAAGGAATAAAAAAAAAAATAAAAAGAAAAAAAAAAAAAAAAAGAAAAATTAAAAAAAAAAAAAAAAAAAGAATAAGGAGAAAAAAATAAGATAAGAAAAAAAAAGAAAAAAACAAAAAAAAAAAAAAATAAAAAATGAAGATAAGAAAATAAAAAAGAAGAAAAAAAAAAAAAAAAAAGGAAATAATAAAAAAAATAAAAAAAAAAAAATATCAAAGAAAAAAAAAGAAAAAGAAAAAGAAAAAGAAAAAAAAAAAAAAAAAAAAAAATAAAAAATAAATAAAAGAAAGAAAAATAAAAAAAAATAAAAAAAAAAAAAAAAAGAAAAAAAATAAAAAAAGAAAAGAAGAAAAGAAATAAAAAAAAAAGAAAAAAAAAAAAAAAAAAGAAAAAAAAAAAAATAAAAGAAAGGAAAAAAAAAAAAAACGGAGAAAAGAAAAAAAGAAAAAAAAAAAAAAGTAGAAAAAAAAACAAAAATAAGAATAAAAAAAAAGATAAAATAAAATAGAAAAAAATTTTTTCTTTTCTTTTTTCTTCCCTAATAAAATTTAAAAAAAAAAACAAAATATCTGGAATTCCCTGGGGTTGTTTTCGGGCATGAGGGTTTAGTTCAATTTCAGATAGCTCCCTTTCCAGCTTACCTTCTCGTACTAAGGCTCCTTCCGGTGTAGTCGTTTACCTTCAGGATTTAAAACTTTGCACCGGGCCTTTTTGAAGCGGTTTTCCCCTTTTTTTATTTTTCTCTCTTCGGTGTCAATTTCCCCCTGACACAGGGGGGCGGAGGTGATCTCTTATTTATTCGCTATTCATTTACCCTGCACGGGGGGCGGGGCCTGCAGAAGATACCGCTCTGGTGGATGCCTCACCGTGTCCGGCCACACTGGGTTTGTCCCCCAAGGGGTCAGGGTTTCTCCGTCACACGCTCAGGCTCCCGGGTGCTATATAGGGGGCGGGGCCCCGCGTTAGTGCGGGTTTCAGATTTCGGGTACCCCCAGAACGCGAATTCGGTTGCGCCGCTTTTGTGCCTTTTCCCCGGGCCCGAGCGGGTTTGGCAGCCAGGGGGCAGCGCGCCTTTTCCCTCCTTTCGAGCGGGCCCCGGCACCAGAGGGTTCGCGCCCTCCTCCGGGTACGGGGGGCCGGTTTTCCCCTCCCAGCCCCCCGCGCGCCCGCCCTTCGGTCTCGGGGGTCTTTAATAGGAACCGGGGGGGCCCGTTTCCGTGGGAGGGGGGGGCTTCTCGGGGGGTGAGTTTGCCCCTTTTCCCCTCCCCCCCCTCCTACCTCCGGCGGGGACGGCCCTCCTTCCTGGATTTCTCAGTCCCTTTGTTTTTCAAACCCCAGGGAGTGTTTTTTCCACCGGGAATTTTGTCCCACCGTTTAAAAAAATCCCTCCGATTCCTCAGGTCTTTAGGCCCCTCCTTTCCCCCAAGCAATCCGCCCGCTCCTCTCCGTTCGCCCCCGCTTGGGTTCGGCGGGTCGGGCTGGGGTACTTTCTGCTGGGAGTTTCTTTTTGGGACGTAGTCTTGGCCTTTTTTAATTTTTTTCCTCCCCGTTAGATTGCCGAAAACTCCCCCAGTCCCCCCAGGCGAGGGGTTTTCCGGGATTGGAAACTTCCCCATTAAGACTCCCTTCCCAGGACGGGTCACCGTCCGTAGCTCTTTTGTCTCCCTTTTTATCTTTTATATTTTCTCCTACCTCCCTTTGACGACAGTGGGCTCTTTTCTGGCGCCTATGCCTCTGCTACGTCAGAATTGTTTCGTGAAATTTTTCCGCGTTAAAATGTCTTTCAAGAATTTGTAAGGGGAAAAAGGGGTCTCCCCGTCCTATTCCTCCGCCATCTTGCTCCTCCTTGACTTTTTTTTTATATAAAAATTTTTAATGATTTTTAGTGTTTTCCTGTCATTTCGTTTCAGTGAGGTTGGGAAACTGTGCTCTCATGGGGTGGTTAAACCCAAAACGTAACGTCTCAAATTTCAGGAGAGGACCCTTTTGGGAGATCCATCGGGGCCGTCTTGATGCAATATGTCTGGGAAAGTGGCTCCTTAGTACATGTTTTGGTCATTGTTAAAATAACAGCGCGGGAGATAAGGTTATCTCAAGGGGACAGATTGCAGGCTCTCTGCTCTCTGTCCTCCTGAGTTAATGCCGAACCAGAGCCTGCTGTTGGGGGATCCCCCCAGTTCCCCAAATCATTTGGGTCTGAAAGCATTGCATTTCCCTACTCCAGTTGACTTGAGCGCCTGGAATTCCCAAGGAAGGAAAGTTTTTCACTCAAAAGGCTGTTAAATCACTTCTCTGTTTTCTTTTCTACATCTCTGTACTAAATTGAGTACATTTTTTGATTTTTCGTAAAAGAAGCAAAGAGGATATTCAAGCAAGCTCGATCGCTCCCATGCGTTGGGCTGCCTTTTAGTGGTGACACAGCGGTAGAGATGGGGGTTGATTCCAGTGCTTTTCCCTCAGGCACACAGGGGATAATTCTGGAAAAATGCACGTTTTCCCAAAATGCCATTTTTGTCAAGTGAGTACCTCTTTTTAAAACCTCATTTTCAATAGGCCGAAATTTAACCAAAAAATCTGCACTTTAAAGCCCCCCCATTACCGCCCCCTATTTTTTTAACTGTGGGGTCTTCTTAAGTTATTTTACATACTTCTTTTCTTTTTTTAATTTTTACTTTGAATTTTGTTTTTCTTCATTACATCTTTTTTTTTTTATAATCTACCAAAATGTTTTTTTAATTTTTGCCAAGTAATGGTTGTGCTTTAAAACTACGTTGTTTTTTTTAAGGCTTTTTAATATTTGACTATATTTAAGAGATGCTAGGGAAAGGGAAAAATTTTGGGGAAAAAATACTTACATCAAAATTTGTTCTTTTTGTTAAAAATCATTTAAATTTTGATATTTTTTTTTCTTAAAAGTTACTTTTTATTTTTAACTTTTTAATTTCTGTTAACAAATTTCCATAGCACGAAAAAGGTGATTTTGATGAGTGAGGTAAAACCATCAAAAAACTGTAATTATTTAAAGCATGATTTTCAATCCCAACTTTGTTGGGGAGTTTCCCTGGTGGCTCAGATATCTGTAAAGCATCTCCCTGCAATGCAGGAGACCTGAGTTCAATCCCTGGTTAGGAAGATGCCATGGAGAAGGGAAGGGGCTACCCACTCCAGGATTCTTGCCTGGAGAATCCCATGGACAGAGGAGGAGCCATCCTGTGCACTGTGTTTGGGAGCAAATTTTAATTTTCCCTTTCCTTTTTTGAAACAGACTATTTCTAATAGTCTTGTTGGATGTTGAGTACCCCAGTCTTAAAACATGAAGTGGACTGATGTCTCCTTTTCTCTACTTCCCTTTGCCGTGAATTCCTCATGCTTTCTTGGTCTTCATGCGTACTACCTGCAGTGCTCCATGACCACAGACTCGATGCTACATCACTGCCATTTTCACAGGAAAGGGTATCATACCCTTTCCTCCATCAGGGGGGTGTTGCAGCTCTACAGATGACTTTCTAGGCACTTCAGCAGTTGCCCTCATGTGGCCTCACCCCTACCCATGGATTTTGTTAACCAGAATGGGCTTTTCTGCCCCACTGAGGCACATAGGCCGCTTCATGCCCTGTGTTTGGATACCCCGTCGTGTTTCCCTTTTTTTACTTTCTCTCCTGAGTGCCACTTTTTCTCAGACTGGATGTCCATCATTGTCTGCCATTTTATCTTCTCCTAATAACCTTCCGAAGTGCAATGAGTCACATTTTGTAGAAGGATATGTTCAAAATTCACAAAATTCAAGCCCCGATTTTTCTCTTAGGAAATGATTCACATTATATAAAATTTTTATGCAAAGATACACCCTTATTAATGTTTTATACCCAGCCTTTCACATTAAAGTAAGCCCATTTGGGAACCCACCGAAAGCTAACCTGACTTCATATTTCTACCCAGCATTTGCCTACATTTTTGTGGTTTTTACCAGCCACTTGCTCCAAAACATTCTGAAAATTTTCAGTTATCCAACTGGTAGGCCACTTGTATTAATATTGACTTAAAAAATCATGGTTTTCTTGTGGCCAAGATAAAAGGCTAGTGGGGAGAGTTCTGCATGGTTGAAAAGAACTCTAGCCAGCTAGTGCAGATAACAGATTTTTCCCCAAGTTGGAGGACTTCAGTTGCATACCCCAAGTCTTGATCCTATGAGCATCATTTAAATGCTTTTAACACACTTTGATCTGTGTGTTGGGAGAAGCATAAGGGGTAGACTTAATCCCTTGGTCATGTTAGGAAAAGCCGTAAGGGGAAAATTAATGTCTTGGTGAGTTTGGGCTGCTGTAACAAGACACGATAGACTAGGTTGACTTTGGCAGCAAGCATTTATCTCTCACAGTTCTGGAGGCTGCAAAGTCCAAATCAAGGTGCCACAAATTGAGCCTGGTTTTTATTGTTCAGTCGCTCAGTCGTGTCTGACTGTGATCCCACTGGACTGCAGCATGCCCGGCTTCCCTGTCCATCACCACTCCCGAGTTTGCTCAACTCATGTCTGTGAAAATTTGGGGGTGCCATCCGCCCATCTCATCCTCTGTCGCCCCTTCTCCTGCCCTCAGGGTCTTTTTCCCTGCCTCAGCTATTTTGTACCAGGTGGGCCAAATATTGGAGCTTCAGTTTCAGCATCAGTCCTTGCAATGAATATTCAGCTTGATTTCTTTAGGATTGACTGGTTTTATCTTGCGTCCAAGAAACTCTCGAAAGTCTTCTCCCGCACCCCCGTTTGAAAGCATCAGTTCCTCTTCCATACTCAGCCATCTTTATGGTCCAACTCTTGCATCTTGTACATGACTACTGGAAAAACACAGCTTTGACTATATTGACCTTTGTCGCAAAATGGTGTCTCTTTTTTATTTTTATTTATTTTTTTTGGTGTCTCTTTTTTTAATACACTGTCTAGGTTTGTTTATAAAATTTTCTCTAGGGAACAAGTGTCTTTTAATTCAGGGCTGCAGTCACCATGGGGAGCCTGCTTTTTGCCTCCCAGTGTACACTTTCTCATTTGTACCATCACCTGGCGGGGGGGGGGGGGCATGCTCTGGGGGGATCTCTTCATCACATATTATTAGGGCACTAATCCCACCCTGGGACTTCACCCTTCATGACCTTGTCTGAACCCTGTACCTCCCAAAGGCTCTACCTCTACAGTAAGGTTTAGGGTTTCAACATAACATGTTTGGGGGCACAACATTGAACCCATAGAAACCTATTTACAAATGCACTGGTTGGTGAGAAAATTTGGGATGTTAGGGTTTTTACTAAAATAATTGATCAGAGCTCATATAATCATGGTAGATTTTTGGGGCTTTGCTAGTTCTCCATTTTTGTTCCCAATGTTAGTTATTGATTATTGGTTTCAAATTACAAACCAGTAATTCTGAAGGAAATCAACCCTGAATATTCATTGGGGGGACTAATGCTGAAGCCGAAGTCCAAGTACTTTGGCAACTTGATATGAAGAGCTGATTCATTGAAAAGTACCCAAATGCTGGGAGAGATTGAAGGCAAAAGGAAAGGGGGTGGGGAGAGATGAATGTCTGATAGCATCACTGACTCCATGGGCATGAATTTCAGTAAATTCTGGGAGATCGTAAAGGACAGAGGAGCCTGTGTGCTGCGGTTCATGGGGTCGCAAAGAGTCAGACATGACTTAGTGACTGAACAACATCAAAATTATTGGGGGGCAATAAATTGATGTTATTGATTTATGGGAAAATGACATGGGTTTTTTAACCAAATTGAGCCAACCATGTATTTGGACTTTTAAAACAAACATGGAACAGGGACACATGTAACAAGATGTGGGGATGTCCTGGTGGGGTGTTTGGGGTGGCAGTTTGGGGAAGAGATTGCTACCTCTTAAGTGGCCAGTCTGTGTTTACAATCTGGCCCCGTCTGGCGCTCCTCCTACCTTCTTTCATTGTACCTTGCTTGTGCCTTTACTATAGTAATCCTTTTATTATTATTTTTTTTGTTTGTGTGGGGGTTTTGTGTGTGTGCTCTAATAGACTTTTTAGCTGCCAGAGAACAAGGGCTGTCTGTTCATTTCTACCCTCTCCAGTGGTCGACACTTAACATCCTGAGAGTAAACATTTAGTACATTGCTCAGTGACCCATTTCTAAGGGGATGCTGGCAAACCACATGCATCCAAGGGGACAGCAATTGCTGAGTAATTCTTGAATCCATTTTACCGAGGAGTTGATGAAGCTGGGTTGTTTAGGTTGGAAGACAGCCGCATTTGCATTTCGTCGTCCAGATTGGGCAAAGCAGAGCAAAGCATCGTGGTTAAAATTAAAAGCAGTGCGACCCTTTGAGAGTCTCCCGTGTACCTTTTGAAAAACCAAACAGGGGGAGTCCCTCCTTGGGTGGTTGGAACAGTGCAGTTGGCAAGGTGCGCTCCAAAGTGCTGACCCCAGCCGC